>VYZW01017256.1:0-35220 GCA_013401315.1 Balaeniceps rex
CCAACCCAAAGCATTCTATGATTCTATGATTCTAAGGGGCTGCCCCTCGGGTAAAGAGAAAAGCAGGGTCCCAAAGGGAGAGGGCTGCTCCTGGTCAGGGGGTGCTGTTTGCTTTGCTGTGCCCCCCATGCAGGCCACGAAGTGGCTGGATAGTTCACTACCTCTCAGTGACAGAAAGCGTCTGTCTCCCACATCCCACACCAAGAATCACTCTGTCTTGCTCTGTCCCTGTCTTACAGCAACCACGGCTGATCGGTTCTACAGGATAGACCGCGCACAGGTGAGTGTGGCCTCGTCCTCTGCCGTCGTCCCCGCGGCATCTGCTGGGAAGGTGCTTGAGTGTCCTGCGTTCATGTGGACCGACAGGCAGGCTCAGCCTCGGGGACATGCAGGGCTTGCACCGCTGCCCTGCCCTGTGGCATCTCCCAAGGGATGGTGTGACTGGCCTGGCCCAGGACCAGCCCCAGCACCTCCAGGTTCCCATGGAAAGGGAGGAAGCATGGGTGGGAGCAGAGAGTCTTGGGTTGGAAGCTGCCTGCAGGACCCTACAGCAGAGCAGGTAAGGAATAGCAATGAAGTGAGGCTGGCCAGGCACCCACCAACTGGGCTCATCTTACCCAGCATTAAATACTTTCCCTAATGATCTGGAGAGGGGGACATGGAGATGAGGTGTACGGGTCATCTGCTAGGTTGGGAGGAGATGGGAAGCCTGAAAAGGACAAGGAGATGCGGAGACTTCCCAGGCATAGGTCCCAGGACTCTTCGAGCCACCATCACTCTGCTGAGCAAGTGGGTGGGCTACAAGGCATGGCATGTGAGAGGATGGGCGATGGAGCTATGGAGAAGTAGGTCTTGCTTATGAGGAGGCTGATTTGTGTCTTTCAGGAGCACCTCAACTATGTGACAGAGATCTCTCAGGATGAACTCTATGTGCTGGACCCAGAGCTGGTGATCACCCAGACCGTGGGCACCTCTCCTGCCGTGCCTGACCTTGTCGACTCGTCTGCCACACCCACTGGGCACCATTTTGCATTCCCCTCCTCTTCCTCCTCCCCACCCTCCTCTCCTGCCCCCAGGTAAGTCTGGGGTGGGAGAGAATGGGGTGCTGGACCTCAGGAAGGATGGGCACTGATGGGAGAGCTAGCGTTGCCTTCACTGCATTGATCCCTGGGCCAGATTACAGGGGGCTCCCAGGAAGCGAGCAGGAATTCAGTGCTGAGTTAGATCAAGTGGTGAGATGCTGTCCCATCCTCTGTGCTCCCCAGCCAGTGGTGCTGGAGGCAGTGGGGCATCACCAGGTGGCTCAGCCATGAGGTCAAGCTCCAGCACCTGGCCCATGGGGCAAAGGCCATGGGTGTCTATTAGCCCAAGTTAGGCCGGCCTCGGGTATGGGTGAGCAACAGAGCTGGGAGCGGTAGAAATGGGAGTGCGGATGGGGAAGAACCCAGATCAGGGAAGAAGCCGATGGCATGACCAAAGAGCAGCAAAGTCCCTTGGCCTGCCTCTGCTCCTGCCTGCTGGAGGAGTGCCACGGGCAGGCCTCTCTACAGCCATCCTTTCACCCACCATGTGCTCTTTTGGGCGATCTGCTGCTAGGACTGGCAGGGTTAGTTATGCCTTTTCTTCTTCCCTTCCAGCACTGAGCCTGAGCACTGCCTCCCGCACAAAGGTGAGTCCTGTCCCACCCCCTGTCGCACCCTCTCTCAGGTCATGCTGATTTTGGTCCCTGCCATGTTTTTTTTGGCCTATCCTTTCCCTGGCATGCAGGCAGGAGCCCTGCCATCTGTGTGCTAGGTGGGCATGTAGAGCCCTGCAGGCAAGTGATCCCAGAGGCGGGCAGGAGACACCCGACAGTGATTTGTGTAGCGGCCCAGCCAGGCACCTTCCCAACTCCGCTGTGTGGGAAATGGCGTGGTGGAGGGGTTAATCCCCCACCTGCAGAGCCGAGTGCTGTGGGCTGGGTTGGGGGGCTGTCCCTGCCAGGCAGTGGCAGGAGCTCTGGAGGTGGGAGCACAAAGTCAGGGGCCTCACCGAGCTGAGAAAATGGAAAGAGTTTCTTGGAGCTTGAGTGGAGCCCAGTGCCTGGAAGTGTGAGTCATGGGTGAGAGGCGTCTCGGCTGCTGGCTGACGCCCAGGAGTTTTGCTACCCACTTCCATCGCAAGTCATCCTGCCTATGGGCAGAGACTGCTCCCCCTGCATGCGCACCTCCCTGGGGCTGAGGTCTGGCTGTGCCCCTGGCTACTTGGGGTCTTCCTCCTTCCCCTGGCTTGTACCTTACATGCCTGAAGGTGGGGCAGCCATGTAAACCCAGTCTGACCAAGAGGTTAGCACCTGGAGGAGCTCCAGCTGACTGCTGAGCCTCTGGTGCCCAACCCTTGGCTCCCCAGTTAGATAAACGGCATTACAGCTTGGCTTTTCTGACCCCGACCCATCTCCCTTCTTTGCAGACGACCTTCTGATAGAGGCTGCCAAGAGCGGCAACTTCAGCAAGGTAAGTGCTCCCGCTGCCTGCTGTGATATGCAGCCAGGGCTGTCTCTGGGTGCTCGCCCCGCAGCCTGCTGAGCTGGCGTCCCCCTCGGGCTGTGGGAAGCCCTGCCAGCCGCACTCTGCGATTGCCCTCGAGCAGCTCCTGCCAAGGGCCTTCCTCCGAGAGCAGTGGCTGGAAACCAGGCAGGCTCCTGGCAAGAAGCCTTGTTCCTTGCCTGGGGGACATGGAGGGAAGGGACTTGGCGGTGTGGCTGAGCTGGACAAAGCTCCCCACCAGGTCCCAAATATCCATACAACCTGCCGAGCACCCCGGAGACACGATGCCGGGGCTTGAGGCTTGGAGCTGGGAAAGGCAACTTATCTCAAGCAATCTGGCAATCCTGTAGTTCCAAGAGCTGCACCGGGCTGGAAGAGACCTGATGGTGCGAGACTCCTCGGGCCAGACTGTCCTCCACCATGCTGTCAAATCAGGGAGCAAGGACATCGTCAAATACATCATCGAGAACGGTGAGCTGGGGCCAGAGTGCCACCCTTAGCAAAGGATCCTGGCAGCTGAAAAAGCCCGACCCTCTGCTTGGAAGGAGTGCTCCTGGGCTTAGATCCCTTCCCTCTGGGTTTGCTACATCCTCCTTCTGGCATATGGGCTTTCCCTGGCACCTGTCTGCCAGTACTGGGGTGCCCCCATGGCCATTACCGCATCCTGGTAGGGACCAGCATGTCTCTGGGAAACATTTCTCAGTGTCCTGCTTCTGCCTTCAGGGCAGCTGACCTGTTGTTTTTGGCAGCTCCCACCAAAATAGAGGCTGCTTTATTTTTATTTAGATGTTTCTCTGTAATGAGTCCACAACAACTCTTCTTCCCTGATCTCAGCTGGGCTCAGATGCCATTTCTGGCCTGAGTGCTTTGGAGCCAGGACCTTCGCAGGCAGCATGGAAAGAAATAGCAGCCCCTGTGGAAAGATGCAGAGTGCGACTGGGGAGTAGGTGCGTCTGTCTCTGCCCTGCAGCTGGGTCTCACTCGCCGTGCACTGTCTTTCTCTCCACAGCCCCCTCAGAAATCCTTGATGCCACAGAGGAGGAGAAGTAAGTTGCTGACTGACTTGTGTTACCTATTGGCCAGACCCTCTGCAAGGTGACCAGTTGTCCGGGCACTGATTAGCTGCCCTCACTCTAATTACCAGCCATGATTCCCAGTCCACTCTGGACTGACCCTTCCCAAGCAGCACCTCCTCCCCTGCCAGAGCTGCCTGGACAAGCACGCAACACACTGTGAGCTCCTGCTGCAGTCAAATAGCTGTCCCTCGCTGCCACTTGCACGTGCTGCTTGTCCCGGTTTGGGGGGGACATCTCACATCTCCTGCTTTCTCCTCCCCAGTGGCGAAACCAGCTTGCACCAGGCTGCAGCCTTACGCCAACGCACTATCTGCCACTACATTGTGGAGGCTGGGGCTTCGCTCATGAAGACGGACCTGCAGGTGACAGCAGAAGGGCTGACAGTGGGGCTTTTGGGGGGACTGAGGGCTGGCAGGAGCTGGACCAGCAGGAGAGCAGAGCAAGGGTGCTTTGGCTGGGGTCTTTGTCAGCCAGAGAGGAGCTGACATGAAGCATCCATGCTTGCCCAGCAGAGTCCAGCTGCAGAGGGGTTAAATCCCTCTCCTCCCCGCACTTCTCTCCGTCTTGTTTTATTAAATTAGAAGTGAGGGGCTGGAATGTCTCATCCCTGTCTCCCCCTTCCCACCCTCCGGGGTCAGAGCAAGGACATTCTTGCTGCTAGCTCCCTCCCAGCTGCAGGGCTCCCCCCACTCTCCCCCACAGGCAGCCGTGATGGGGGGCACTGGGAGCTCCTCTCGGCGGGTGAAGCCAGCCTGCGGGGAGCAGGAGCAGTCAGTGGCGGCCCTTTCCCTCACATGCCGAGTTAATTGAGATATGCCTTGGTGCCGGGGAATTGTGCCAGCCCCAGCAGAGGAGTTGCAGGAAGGGGGCTTGAGGCTGTGTTTTGGTACAGGAGGTTCCCGGAACTGGCGGGCGGCAGAGGGGACGTGGTCACATCTGTCTGATGGAGGCTTGTAGTGATGGGCTGTAGCAGAGGAGATGTAGTAACAAGCCAAGAAGGTGCAATCTGTGGGTCTGGGACACAGGACCCCAGCCGGGGGATGCAAGCTTGCTGGGGCCAGTGGAGCTTGGGGGCTGCCTCAGACAATGCGCAGCCCCGTTGCCAGCTGCCAGGGAGATGCTGTACAGACAATCTCTGGCTCCCTGTCGTTCCTCCTTGGTCCCGGCCAAGGCTTGGGCCTTGCACAGTGCCCAAAGAGGAGCTGGCCTGGCTGGAGACTCAGCCAGCACAGGCAGCTCTGGGGGCACGGCCCCTCTCTGCCCCCAGCCCCCTCACCTGCCTGAAGGAGGGGAGCAGCCCCCCAACCTGTCGGCACAAAAGCGAGCCCCGCTCAGGCATGATGGCTGCCCTGGGGAACGGGGCTTGCACATGCCTGTGCAAACACATGCCCGGGTTTATAGCTGTCTGGGGACCCCTCTGCGCTGCTGCGCTGACCTCACGTGGGCCCCGGGTCACAGCCTGCCTGCACAGGCACGAACCCACCTTGTTAGAAGCCCCAGCGTCAGACCTGTGGCACGGGTTTGGAGCGGGCTGATCCCGCACCCTGCAGCGGTGAGGGAGGCTGAGCCTTATCAGTTGGTGTGCCTCAGCCGGGCTGGGCAGAGGGGCCCTGGCAGCTCCAGTTTCAGGCTGCAGGCAGGCAGCGTTGCAGTGGGGCTTCTGCAGAGGGACAGGAAAGAAACTCAATTCCTTCTCTGGTCTTTCCCCCCCTTTGTTAACTGAGCGCTTGCGTTCAGGGGCTGCGGAGAAGAGGCCCCGGAGCAGAGCTGGCACTGAAGCACAGAGTGGTCTCCCTAGCCCTGCCTGCGTGTGTGGGGGAGGGCGTGTGCAGGACTGTGGGGTGTGCCTGGGTCTTGGGGTGCATGTGCAAAAGAGGGGGTCTCTTGGTGCATCGCACCTCTCCACAGCCATGCATAGGTGGGCTTTTGTCCACAGCCACATCCAAGCCTGGCGGAGGCTCTGTGCGTCTGACCATTGTTCCTGCTGGAGAAATGCGGCTGTGGGTCACCTGGGAGGCCCCAGACCCTGCCGCAGCTGCCCGTGCCCTGCTGCGCACCAGGGACGAGCCGGGCAGGCTGGGCGTCCCTTCTGGGGCCGGTTTTCAATGGCAGCGGCAGAGCGCCAGGCTTCCGCGGCCTTTCTCAGCGGCACGGCAGAGCCCAGGCGCTTGGCAAGGAGGAGCGAGGAGCAGGGGGAAGGAAGGGGGAGAGGAGACAGAGCTGGGAGCTGTTAACAGATTTGCTTTTTATGGAGTGCGGGAGTTCATTAGTGGACACAGTCCAGATGGCTGCAATAAGCTGGTGAAATGTGATCCTCCTCCAGGAGCGGGAGCACTAGCCAGGCAGCGTGAGGGAAGGGGTGTTGGTATTCCCGAGCATTCCCCAGACATACCCCTCATTCCTCACCCTCTCCCGCCTGCCTCCCCAGCGCCTGGGGAAGAGCAGGTCATGGGGACCAACCTTTGTCTCCTCTCAGGGGCTGGTGACGCTCAGGGATGGTCTCTGTCCTGGCCTGCACGCGGGGCCAATGGCCCTTCAGGGGACAGCTTCCAGCCCTGCAGCAAAGTCAGGATCCTCGGGAACACGCTTTTGCTCCATGGCGAGCACCTGGGCATTTGGCTACCACCCACCTCAGGGCTTGGCTGCAGGCTCTGCTGGACCCAGCTGCAGCCACCTTTTCGGTGGGAGAATGGGGGCACCTTTGGGTGCCAAGGCAACGTTTAGGCAGTGCTCGGCGTTCTGACGTCTTTTGCCTCTCCTATGCAGGGAGACACCCCCAAGCACCGGGCTGAGAAAGCCAACGACCCTGACTTAGCTGCCTACCTCGAGAACCGACAGCACTACCAGATGATCCAGCGGGAAGACCAGGAGACAGCTGTGTAGTGCTCAGCGTGCCTTAGCCCAAGCCAGCTCAGGCAGGACGAGAAGAGGACGATGCCAACTGGCAGAGCTGTGAGTCTGGTCCAGCCCTCCCTAGATGTCAGCCTGGTCTCCGGAGGAGACAGAGCCAGCAGAGCTCTGCCCCAAGCTGGGCTGGGACTCTGTTTATGAGGACAGTGGGTATTTGGGACTTGAAGCCTGGCTCTTTGTGTGTCCCCCCCTTCGCCCCTCATCCACCCATGTTCCCTGCCCTGGATGGGCTCCATCCTGCAGCCCTGTTGGGGAGGGCCAGGCTGAAGCCCCGGGTCACCCTTGTGCACGGGAGTGATGCCAGTGCCCCGTCTGCAGGCTCCTACCTATGATCCTTGTGGGATATCATTGTTCACCCCCTCTCCCTGCCGGCAGTGCCCCTCCTTTAGATGCTTGGCTATGTTCATGTCCTGTTCCTCCTCTCCTGTCTGGCACAGCCACAGGAGGCACAGGCTGTGCGGGCAGACAGCGGAGGCCATGAGCCTCAGACTTTGCCCCAGGGGAAGCACCATGACTTACCGCCCCTGCCTCCTCCTCCCTCCTGTTGGTTTGGGGCTGCCCCAGGTCTCCATGTTGCACTACTGGGGCCTTCTGCGGCAGGAGGGAAGTCCCTGGTACACCCAGCCTTTCCTCAGAGCATCTGGGGCTGGAAGCAAGGCAGCCACTGCCCCCCAGTTCGGTTTAGTGCTCAGCCAGTTGGCAGTCTGGCCCAGGGCAGGGATAGCATGGAGGAAGGCTACCAAGCCCTCCCACCATCCTTCACTCCACAGGGCTGGGTGAGGCAGCCTGCACTCCTGGTGTCTGCTGGGCATCTCTTTGTGAGCCTGCTGCAGCACATAGCCATGGTGGAGAGCTGTGCTTGGCCTGGGCAGTGGCTGCGGTGAAGCCCATTATATTTCCAAAATGCTGACTTGGATCCGGCTGCTCTCCCTGCTTCAGCTCCCCCCCAGGTGCTAGATGTTGCACTGGGCTGGAGGGGCAGTGCTGGGGTCAGTGCTGCTCTCAGGGATTGTCCCCATGCCCCCCCTAACCTGTCAACACACATCCTCAGAGTCCGAATCCTGCCATCCCCCAAACTGGGCACAGGGCTTTGCAGGGAAAACTTGGGAGCTCACCCAGCCCAGACGCAAGCTCCCTGGGCAGGCCACCAGCTTACCCTCTCCAGTTTTAGCAGAAAGAGGGATTTGGATGCATAGAAGTATCAGGGCTCCCAGCCCTGAGTCACGCCTGGAATGGGATGGCATTTCACCTACCACCTGCCATGGGGCACGAGGCACCACAACCCATCTCCCCTGCAGGTGCTGTGGGTGCTGAGCATCCACAGAGCCAGCCCTTCAGCAAGGCTTTTGCAGCACTGACAGTCTCTGGGACCAGGAGGTGCCAGCAGAAGAGGAGAGCTGATGGCTCTGGGAGTTGCAGACCTGCTTGGCACCTTTGGGTGGGTGGCGGTTGTGAAGTGGGTTGCTGCTTGCAGCTTGGGTCCCAGGAGAGGATGCTGCTGCTGCGTGGGGTCTGCGCGGTCCCACCTGCACTCACACCCAGCTGCACCTGCTGGGTAGTGCTGGGTGGCACCATTTGAATCTCTCCTAATACCAATACCAAAAAAGGGTATGAGGATACCGCAGAGAACCAGAATACCCTTCAGGTGTGGGGGGGATGGGGGATACTGTGGTGGGGAGCAGAGGCGCAGGGCAGTGCAGAGTGCCAGGGGCCAGCGGCAGTATTGACAATAACAACAGCGTCCTGACACATTCAGAGCTGGGATTCTCCCACAGCACCTGGAGTTCCCATCAGCACTGCTCGCTGGCCACGGACAGACAAGGCACTGTCATCTTCTCAAAGGTGCAAACTGCTGCCCCCCAGCCAGGACACCCAGCCCGGCCCACAGGCGTTTACAGCCCCAGCTTCCCCCTTTCTCCCTGGTTTTGTATCTTTCCTTGTAGTTTTTGTACAGGTAGTTGAGAGACACACTGTCCCCCTTCCCGCCTGGCCCCTCCATGCGTGCGTGAGCTGAGTTGCTGTGCAATTCCAAGCCTGGCTTGTATTTCGGCAAAGGCGGAGGGGGTGTTGATTGCCCTGCCCATGGAGGGTAGGGATTCTGTGCAATACCTGGATCTGTGTTTCCTAGATGCTGTCGCAGGACTGTATTTTTGTAACTCTGTGAGGGTGCCAGCTCCAGCAGGCCAAGGGCCTGGCGTGAGCCTGCGTTCCCATTGCTTTTCAACTTGGACCGTTTGGATGTTGTTGTTTCTTGCTATTGAAATAAAGAGATGGATGTTTTAGTTCCTGTCTCCAGCCACATCCATGAGAATGCAGTGGGTGCTGCATGAGTGACACCCCTCGAGGTTGTACCCCGAGGCTTCTGCCGCCGTCCTAACTGGGGGTACTCCAGGTGTTCCCTGCTGGGCCACGTACTCGCCTGCTTCCCTGCACAGCATCCCTCTGGGACAGTTGCTGGATACAGTGACTTTGTCCTGAGGGACCTTCTCCCGCAGTCTGTGGCATACATGGATAATCAGTGTAATGTGGAACAGGGAGAAAGCGCACTGCCATCCCAAGTGATCCAGAAGGGCTTGGAAGTGTGAGTCAGGAGCTGGCAGCCTGCTGTTCCTCCCTGGGGCGGGAGGCGGCAGCCCCGGCAGCGGGCCTGCCCTGCCCTTTGCAGCCGTACAGCTATCGGTGGGTACTACAGCAGCATCCAGCCTCCAGATTTCAAAACGTTTCTGTCAGCCCTTTTCGTGTGGTGAGCTGTCCCCAGCCATGCTGCTCTGTGGGGGACAAGCCTGCTCGGAGGCTCTTCCCATTCATTCCCAGCTCCAGAGGGGAGCATTGGGGTCTTGCTTCCAGTGTTGCACACTGAGGCTGCAGCGTTGAGGGCTGGGATTATCTCTGACGGGAGGACTGCTCTCTGATTACAAAAGCAGGGGATTAGAGACGCTTCTGCTTCCAGCCCCAGACTCGTAAGAATGACTGTGGCCAACACCATCTCTCCTGCAGAGTTTCCTTTGCAAAAGGGAGGTAATTGCTCCAGCCGACGGCATGCTGGTGAGGGAGCTGGGGATGGACACAGTGGGTGATGGGGAGCTATACTCATACCTTAAACTCGGATTCCTGAGGGCAGCTTGGCAGCCTGCCTGTCGCTCCTGCCGCCCTTTCTCTGCCCAGAGAAGCAGGCTCCTTCCCTGGCTGAGTTGTCCCTTCCACCCCTGCGCCTTCCTTTCATCGCCTTCAGCCTTTCAGCTCCTGCCCAGAGCTAACAGTGGGGGTCTGTAGCGGGTGTAAGGCACACCAAATTGTCCCGGCCTCCCTGGGCCACTGCCCAGGGACCAGGCGGACGTGCGACTGCGAGGAGGGGGCCCGCTCCACTTCAGTGCCCAGACCCCTGCGTGTTGGCGCTTGGCCCGTGTCTCGGCAGCGAGGACCATCAGTAACCATGGCAATGAGAGTTTTCCAGCCACCCGGTGTCAAATTTATGGTGGGGGAGAGAAGTGTTCCCAAATGCAATTGCTGTGATGAGGGGTGTTAGGAAAGGGGCAGTCTACCTTCAGGGGAGAGCCCTGCCCTTCTCTCCGAAGGGCCTCAGCATCCCCCATTTCTCCTCCTTGGGTGTCGGAGGTCCAGAGGTCGGTCTGGCCTCCCATGGGAAGGAAACACTCCTGGGGGTGTATGCACAAGGGGCACACGTACAGGCTGGGGAAGGCCATGCAAACCCAGCCTCAGCTAAGCAGAGCTGGGGTGACAGCAGTTGGCCATGTTAATGACTACCTGCCACACACACACCTGCCTCCGCAAGCCTGAACAAGGAAAATGTCCCTCCCATGCACAGCTGTGTCCCTGCGCTGGCACTGGTGCGCCGTGCAGTAACAGTGCCCCAAGTTCCAGGCTTTGACTGGAGATGGAAAATGTGGAGCCGACATGCCATGAATTATCTTGCGACGTTTTTAGAGGTAAAAAGCTCGAGTTAAGCAATTGCAGGGAAACGCACCTGGTTTGGTCACCCTTCCCTCGGCATGAGGCCCCTTTCTGCAAACACAGCCTTCTGCTGCTTGTTTGAGCTGGGCAAGGAGCTGTTTCCCCCTCTGCATCCCTCAGAAAATGGGCCCAAAGGGACCAAGCACAGCCACTGCTGAGAATGATGTGACACCAACGCATCTCTGCTCTCCCATGCAGCCAGCACCTGTCTCCTGGTCCCCAGCCTGAGGAGGCAACAGGAAGGTAATGGGAATGACTAGAAACAGAGGGAGGAATGAAAATTTGCACAGGGCTTTGCTGTATCTTGGGCTGCTCTGCCCTGGGGACCCCAGTGGGGTCTCTGGCTCCCAGTCAGAGATGGCTGAAGAAAAGCAGCAGCGCTTGCCCCACACCCAGCTCTTTCACAGCTGCGCCAGGCACTGGTTGCTCATCACAGTCCCATAACTCAGACTTGCAAACCTGATGCCACTGAACCCCAGCCAAAAGCAGCACACCTAGGCCCTTCCCCTTCTTTTTGATCATGAAGTTTGTCTCCACAGCATTCTTCAGCTTTGGTTTAAAGGCCCAGCAACGGGGGGCTGGGGTGACTCTCGGCTTTGGTACCTGTCCAGCTGTTAGGACCCATTTCTGCACCCTGTGCTCAAAAGTACAGCCTGGCATGTCCAGACCCCTCACTACCCAGAGCAGCACCCATTGCCGTGTGTGCAGCAGGCAGGGGAGATGACCTGCTCCCACGGTTGCCAGCCCTCCTCAAAAACCTCTGCAGATGTTCAGGAAACTGCTGGCAGAGTACAAGTTAAATGTGGGAATCTCTTGGAAAGCGATCCCTGGTCATGAAGCAGCTCATAAAAAACATCCCCCCCTCCAACCCTACCTGTGGTGGCCCTGCTGTCGGCAGCCTTCTTCCAGGGCAAGGGGTGGAAAAATGGCTCCGTTCCCCACCACAGCCCCATTCTTTTGGCATGACGCTCGCCTTTCTGGCTGGTAACTCCAGAAGAGAGTTGGCTTGGCCCCTGCCTCTCCTCACCTCCTGAGAAAGGGGGGGTGGATGCGGGGGAAAGGAGCAGTCACATGTGCAAGGTCCTTTCACCCCCAACCAGCAGTCTGATCTCATATTGCTGCTTGGTCCAAGGAGAAGGGCTGCAGCGTGTCTGAGCCAGGGACAGGCAGGTCTCGAGGGACAGGGCTGGGGAGAGGCCTGGGTCGGCATGAAAGTGATGTGCTGCTTCAGGTACCCCCTCCCTGTACCCTTCCACAAGGCGCAGAGCAAGCAGAGAAGGATGAGAAGAGCAGAGACCATGAAAGTTTGGTCCTTCAAGGCCAGTGGCCTTGATGGGGAAGGAGGCAGCCACAGAGCCGGTGGAGACACGGGGTGGTTCCCTTCGCTCCATCTAGCCCCATGGGTGCCCCAGAGCCCATCTTCCAGTGAGTGTCAGAGTGGCAGGCCCCAGGGGAGCCCTGCCCTGCTGTTCAGCTTGCACCCCTTCAGCCACTCCGTGATGCTGGGGTGTGCGGTCAGCCGAACACTCACGGCTCCGTCGGTACCGCGCTGCAGAGCCCGGAGCGAGGTGAGACGGCCCGCCCAAAGCAGGGGACACGTGGGGACGTGCTCCCCCGGGGCCTGAACCCTCAGGCCCTGCTCCCCGTGCCGGGGAGCCCAGCACACTCACCGGCTGAGCCAGGCCCGCCGCCGGCCCAGCGCTCCCCGCTCCCCGCCGGCCGGGGGGGCCAGCCTGCCCCCCAGGGCCGCCCCTCCGCCGGCCGGCCAGCCTGCCTTTGTGCCTGGCCGGGGTGGGGGTGGGGGGGTCAGAGGAGGAGCTTGTGAAAAGTTTTGGGCTAAAAAAACCACTTTTTTGCTGCCAGCCGAGCCCGACGTCAGGGGCCGCTGTGCGCTGCGCGGGGGCTCCGCACGCGGCCGCCACACAAAGGCAGCAGCTCCGCACCGCTCCGCGCACCGCTCCGCAGGTGAGTGGGCTCCCCCCGGTACTCGGGGTCGGACACCACCCCACCCCAAGCCTCCGCGGACGGCGGAGCCGCCCGCGCGACGCCACGGAGATGGGCACCTCCGGCAAGGCGAGCGGCGACCACCCCCTCGCCTGCCCGGGGAGCCGGCGGTAATTCAGGCTGTGGGCTCCCCGGCGCGGGAAGGGGCTTTGCCGGGCTGGGGGACATGGCCCTGGCTGGCGGGGAGCTGCAGGAAGGGCGATTGGGGCAGGGGTCCCGGGGGCGGTAGCCTCCCGGGTGCGGGCTCGCCTGCGAGGAGCCAGGCAAGTGCCTGGAGGGCTGGAGGTGCAGGAGGAAGGGGTTTTGGAGGGAGACAGGGCTCCTGGAGAGCAGGCAGCAGGCAGGGGTTGAGGCCGGAGCCCGGGATCCTAACCCCCTCCCCCGCCCTTGGAGGCACCCCACACCGGGTCGGGGAGGCGCGCTCAGGTGGCGGGAGATGCTCCGGCCGGAGACGGGGAGCTGCCCCGGAGCGGGAGTCGGCCACCGCCAGCCTCTCCGGGGGGCGAGGGGGCTTGTACTGAGGTCACGGCACAACATCTGCCCTGGGGAGGGAGCAGAGGGTAGTAGAAGCGTGGAAGGGCCCTGCCTGCTCCCCTCTCTGCCCCACAATGCATAGGCAGAACACAGAGCAAACCCTTCCCCCCTGGAGCACCTTTTCCTTGCTTCGAGGGGAAGGTGAGGCCGTCTGCTGGAATGCCCAACAGCCCCCGCGGCTCTGCTCCCTTCCAGTACCTCCAGCAGAGCCTCCTGGTCATGCTAACGCCTTGGCTCACGGGGAAAACCTCAGTTTCCCCTCTTCTGGCAGCAGGGAAATTCCTGCTGGCTGGGTGCTGGGTACCCCAAGCCCCCTGAGCGCTGGGCTCCCCAAGAGCTGGGCTCCCTGCCTGGAGACTGGGGAGCAGCTCAGCCTGCGGAGGGAGGACAGCAGTCCTCCACCCACCTCTGCCAGAGCCAGCTGCAATTTGAGCCGAGCTGAGAGGTCCCGCTGCTGGAAGAGGGGCTGCAAGGGGGCTGACAGCCCGGCAGCCACCCCACTCCCAGGAGAGTGTCGGGGTGGCGGTGAGGGGACAGGAGCTGGGGAGGATGGTGTGGCCTGCACTAGGAGAAGTACTTGCCGGTGGCACTGCCTGGCCCTGAGCGGTGTCTGGAGAGGGGTCCAGGCTCTCCCATTGCAGCGGTGGGTGTTTGGGCTCTGCTTCAGCATCACTTGGCGATTTTTTTTTTATAGCACTGATCCCAGATTATTCAAACCCAGGGCAGCTAGAGGAGGGAGGGGAAGGGGAAATGGGGACTGCCATGGTGTGGCCAGGCTCCAGGCTGCTCCGCTCATGCAGCCTGTTCCTGGGAGAGACCAACGCAGTGTGAGAGCTAGCCGGGATCTGAGCAGGAGAGGAGCCAGGGCCCCGCAGGGGTGTGGGAAGAGCTGGGCTGTGCAAACATGCCTGAAGGCGCTGGAAGCCTGACTGGGAACAGCTCTTGTTTGACTGGCAAAGAAGGGATCAGGCTATTTGGAAAACCAGTTGGAAAAACAGTTGGAAAACTGCACTCCCTTTCCCTTACGAATGCTTTAGGATGAGCCATGGCTGAGGGTCCCTGCAGAACTTTGCCTGAGGGACGTAGTGTGCCAGGCAGAGCCTGGGAGCAGATCCAGGAGTCCCTGGGGCTGTAGCTGGACTGCCCCTCGGAGGCCCCCCCCCACATTCCTGTCTACACATGGACAGCGCCCCACGGTACCCGTGCCATGGGGAGTGGAGGGCGTCCATGCTCAGAGGCAAGGCAGGGGTGAGCATGGAAGCCAGGGCTGTGTGCCCTGGGCGCTCAGGGGCCGCATCTGCAGGAGCTGAGCTGGAAGGTGCCAGGCTGGGAGGCGGTTCAGGAGCAGAGGGAAATGCTCTGCGGCAAAGGATGGAAGAAGTTTACAGAGCACCTGAAATCAGAGGGATGCTGTGAATAGTGCAAGTGTTGAAGGTGTTGCTCTGACAGAAAGTGGGGCAGGAGTGCCAGCCTTGCTCTCCATAACGGGGCCCTCCGTGCTGAGCTCTTGCCCCCTTTGAAGGCAGCTGGGTGGGAACGGGGCTGAGCCATGCCGTACTCAGCAGGATGGCTCCCAGCCAGGCTGGGCGAGGGGGCAGGCAGCTCTCATCCCCTCAACTGTGCCTTCAGCCAGCTGGGCTGTGTAATTCCCTGTGACAGTTCAATGCAGAGCGAAGCCAGCTGCTTCGTGGCAGCAGATGCATGAAAGGTGAGCGTGCTAGAGCCTGAATAATGTGGGGAGCTGCTCTCTCTGGCACGCTGCCTGGGGAGCCTGGGGGCAGGGAGCAAACACTGACCCCGGGCTCTTCCCTGCACTGCTTTCCCCTGGGACACATAGTGCATCCTGACCTCTCCATCCTAGTCCTGCCAAGCCCATCACGGAGCCAGGAAAGGTGCGATGTGTTTGCTCGCTGGCTGCTGCTGTGCAGATATGGGTGTCATCCTAAAGAGCAGGGCATTGGGGAAGGGGGGAAGGGACCACCAGAATTGAGACACCAGCTCTGCATAGCTGCACTCCTGCTGGGAGTGGGAGCTGGGACCCCAGTGTTGGCAGCAGTGTCCCACGGAGGCTTGTGGTGGCAGCCGGAGGGGAGCCGTTGCCTGAACCAAGGCCACCGTGGTGGGGTGGGCAGGGCCCCAGGAGCTGCACCCTTGTGTGTGTGCACCCTTGTCCCCGTCCTGCTCCCAGGTGTGTGCACATGCGTGCACACGCATGCACACACTCCCCCCTGCATGCACGGGTGCTGTGCTGGCGGCCGCGGTGCCAGCAGTGGGCGCAGTTCTCCTGCTCCATCACTCCAATGAGCTCCCATGCTGTGGGAACTTTTTTTGGTGTTTAATCCGCTAGTTTAGCTCTCAGACCCTTCATGGCAGCGGGTTTGGTTTTGCTGGGCTTTTTTCTTTCCCCTCTGGATTCCTCTGGAGCCAGAGAAAGGCACCATGGCAGCTGCACCCCCCTGGCCCCAGGGCTCTTCGGTGTGGGGCGGCAGCCTGCTGGGTGCTGGATAAAGGAGCCACAGAGAAATATGGGGGGTAGGAGCTGGGGATCGGCACTGGAGAGCAGGACCCCCGCTGCCAGCACGCAGGCAGGGACTGCTTTGCTTTCGGGGAGGCAGGAGCAGCACAGGCCCTGGTGCAGCCTGGTGCTGGGTGCACCCAACCAAAGGGCCTTCCCTGGCTGCTGTGTAGGGTGTGGGGGTCCCTGCAGAGAGCATTTTGGCCGCACGCAGGGCAATGGGAGGCTGAAGGAATGGGAACAAGCCCCCAGCCCAACAGCTCCCTGGCCGGAGGCAACTGCTGAGATGCACAATTAACGTTTCTGTTGCAATTAATACACATGGTCTAATGGGTGGCAATGAGCAGGGTATGGGGGTGTACACACGTGCATACACACATGCACACACGCAGGTGCATGTGTGCAATGGAGGCAGCTGCTGTCACTCCCAGGCAGGCTGCTCGCAGCCCACCGTGCCCTTTCCTCGCTGCTGCATCACACCCTGACCCCTCGCCTGCCTCACGCTCTCCCTCCTCCCCAGGCAGGATGCAGGTCCGGGGCCTCCTCCTCCTCCTGGTGCTGATCCTGCTGGCTGCCACCGCCGAGGCTGGCAAGAACAAGAAAGGTGAGGGGCAGCCTGGGGCAGGGGCCGGGGGCCAGCAGCAGCCTGGAGTGTGCTCCCGTGCCCCCACAGCGAGCACCTGCTCCCTCTTCCCTTGCAGAGAAGGTGAAGAAGGACAGCTCTGACTGCGAGGACTGGCGCTGGGGACCCTGTGTCCCCAACAGCAAGGACTGTGGCCTGGGCTACCGTGAGGGGACTTGCAAAGATGAGAGTAAGAAGCTCAAATGCAAGATCCCCTGCAACTGGAAGAAGAAGTTTGGAGGTGGGTGCATGGTGGCGGGGTGGCTGGGGACCACCCTGGGCTGGGTGGCCGCCACTGGCGCCCATACCGTGTCCTGGCTGGCTCTGATGCCTCTCCCCTCTCTTCCAGCTGACTGCAAATACAAATTTGAGAGCTGGGGGGCGTGTAGCACTCAGACGGGCGTGAAGACTCGCTCCGGCATCCTGAAGAAAGCCCTGTACAATGCCCAGTGCGAGGAGATCGTCTATGTGACCAAGCCCTGCTCTTCCAAGATCAAGTCGAAATCCAAAGGTCAGTCCCCACCACTCCCATCCCCAGAAAGGTCCTGCTGGGACCCCAGGCAGGTCCTGCTGGGACCCCAGGCAAGTGCTGTCCAGGGGTAGTTTGGCCTGTTGGGGTTGGGCTTTGCTGGTGGGGTGGGGGGATCACGGAGGATGCTCTTCCCTCTGCATCAGCACATGTGACAGCCCCAAAGTCCAGCTGCTGGCTGGGTGGGATGCAGGTGCTGCTAGGAAAAACCCTGGTCCTCCGACAAGTCACTGCCAGCTTTGGTGGGACAGGGATTTCCCCCTCCCCTCAGTGGGTCTGGTGCAAAACGTGGCTTTGCATGGTGGGGGGAGGCTGCCTGCAGGGATGCGTCCCCTGCACCATGCCGAGCCGGCCGTGCTGGCTACATTTCTGCCACGGCAGCACCTGGGGGATCGCTGAGCTGCCAGTGGATGCACTAACTCTTGTCTCCTGTGCTTCTCGGATGCAGCAAAGAAGGGCAAGGGGAAGGACTAGAGCAGGAAGCCAGCATCCTCCTCGGCCCCTCGACACGGTGCCCATGGGGCTGGACGCCCAGCTGCAGCCAGCCCACACTCCAGTCTTCCTCCTTCTCTCCTTCTTCCTTTCCATGACCTCCTCTTTCACTGAGATGCCTTGTTTTAATCGCTAGTGTTGTAAAGAGCAAACCCACCCACCCCACAGGAGGGGCTGCCGCCCTCCCTGCTGCCCTGCCACCGCAGCCAGTGAGGCCCACTTGCCTCCTCTTGGCTGGTGTCAGAGTGTGCTGGAGAGCTGGGATGGGAACACACATTTTTCCACCCTCCGGCACAAATTAGTTGCCTTTAGCGCATCCTTTGGCAAGCCCAGGAGCCTCCTTGCTCCTCTGCCAGGTGCTGGTGCTGGTGCCGGAGGGAAGGGCTGGGTGTTGAATGCCTGAGTAGCCCCATCACTCATGCACCTTACCCACGTGAGGCCTGCTATCAGCTCGAGGGATTTCTTCCAGAATCCCTTCAGCCGGGGCACGACTTCCCTGCAGCAGCCGGGGAAAACTAAGCCACCACCCCCAGGAACCACCGTGTCCCCTCTCCTCCATCACTTCTAACTGCGTGTGTCCATGCCGGGGCTGCAGCCCCTCTGCCTTCAACGCGCCAACACCAGTGCTGGGTGGGAGCTCTCACTTCTTTTGGAAAATGGGGTTTGTTTTCTTTTCCAATAAAAATCTTTTAAAAAAAAAATATCGGAACCCACCTGTCCCCATGAGGTGCTGCTGTGCTAGAAACCCCAGCAAACCCCAGCTTTGCTGACCCCACCAGGACCAGCAGTGAACTCACTGTGCGGCTGGTGGCGGTGGCCTGGGTGCCACCATACATGGTCCTGGAGAAGGCGCGTGGGTCAGACCTCACGGCCTCTCCTTGGCAGTGCTTCAGGCTGCCCCCCCTTGCTCTCAGAAAGAGAGATGGTGCTGCCACCCACATGCTGCAGGAAATGTCACCGGTGGGTGACACTGGGAAGCTGGGAAGGAGCAACCGGCTGACGACTCATTCACTCCTCACGCCATGGCCGTTGGTTTCTGGTCTGAGGTCTTTATTTGTCTCGGGGTGTGTTGGGCCGTGGTTGTAACAGTTTAAAAAAAAATATAACAAAAGCCTGCCAGGCATTTTGGGCACTGCTATGTGAATTATCCTAAAGGCGGGGGTGGGGGGGTGTCCCCACCTGGGCCGGGGCAGCCTTTCTCCAGGTTGCACAGCATCGCCCCAGCGTGGGGACTGGAAGGACATACGGATGTGGAGTTTGCCAGTGCCAGCATGGCCCCGTCCTGTCTCTTGGCTGTGCCCGGCAGTGACCACCAAGGCTTGCAGAGACTGGGCTTTGGGAGAAGCTGAGCAGCCCCCGGGGGGTCTGGACTGCGCACACAGGTGGGCTGGGAGGGGGCTGGAGACACTGGCTGAAGCCCGCATGCTGAGGGCTCTGCCACAACACCGACACAGGGTTACGTCCATTTACAAAGCTCAGCAGCCGGCTCCTTCGGCCTCCCTGGGGCATCTCTCCCTGCACCCCGGCAGGAGCGGGGCTGGTGGGGGCACTGTCGTCCTCTCCCACCCCCAGAACCGTGCATCAGGCCTCCCATACCCACTATGGGGATAGCAGGACCTGCTCGTGGCCCAGATGAGACACAGGGCTCCTCAGCCATGGTGCAGACCCTCTTCCTGACCCTCTCTGAGACCCTGACCCTCACAACGACAGCTATTTTCACTGTCGCTGCTGCCCACTTCTCAGGGGCCACATTCCCCTGGGGCCATGGAGAGAAGTCCTGCACCATACCACTCCTTTTCTTTGCAGTTTTAGTTTCCATCATTGTAGGATGCAACTGGGTTTCACGCTCCTCACCCAGGAGTGAGATTGTCTTGCTTTGTCTGTCCGTCCAGCCAATTGCTGGCTGAGGGCAGAAAGGGCACAAAGGGGAGAGTGGAGCCAAAGCCCAGGGAAAAATTCCCCCCCCCCAGGTCCCTGGGTGAGGATGTACGATGGCATCTCTCAAGGGAAAGGAAGAAGCTTGCCACATCTGCTAGGGCACAATCTTGACTGCCTCTGGAGGGAGCCTGGCTGGGCCAGCAGGATGTCTCATGAGCATGCCCAAGCCAGCCTGGTCCAAAATGAGTTTGGCCCCAGTTTCTTTTCATTTCTTGGGTAATAAATGGTTTAAAAGCCTATTGAAAGCATCCAGCATTAGGCTGTGGGCATGCAGACAAGCTCTGATGCCCTGGAGACAGTCAGCCACGGGGAGAAGAGTCATCCAGTCTTAGGACAAACACTGATGCCATTTGGCCAACCTCTCAAGAGCAGGGAGCTGGGGAGGGCTCCTGGTGACCACATCTCCTCCTCTTGCTTCCGGCTTTCCCGATGGCTCCCCAAGCTAGTCTCCAGGCCCAGGGTGACTGGAAGGAGCTGCAGCTCAGAGGTGCCTTAGACTTTTGTCAGCATTGGATGAAGGGCATCACCTGCAATCACTGCACAGTCTGCACTGTTGTGACTGGGGAGCAGAGGACCCCCCCAGCAAAGGAGGCAAAGGGAAGGGCTTCTGTAACATTGCTGAAGTGGTCCCTGAGTGCCAGTTTATCTGGCTGTGCCAATGTTCCTGTACTGGCACATGAGAAGGTGCTTGAAGGTTTTCTTGAAAGTGGCATTGCAGAGGGCATAGCAGGCTGGGTTGATGGTGCTGTTGACATAGCAGAGCCAGTAGCCGATGGACCACACTGTTTCGGGTACGCAGGTTTCACAGAAGGTGTTAATGAGGACCATCACGTTGTATGGAGTCCATGTGAGTATGAAGGCTAGCAGGATAGCAAATATGGTCCGGGTGACTTTCTTCTCCCGAGCTGCCATCTGGCGCTTCTTTCGTACTTGGCTCCTAGCGATGCTGGCAAACTTCCTGGCAACGTTGGCCGGGCGGCTGTTGGCCAGGGAGTTGTGGTCAGAGGCTCCTGCCTTAGCTGGGACAATCTCAATGGCAGTGACACATTCAGTCCCAGTCTGCTTGGTCACGATTTTAATCTTGGACCACTTGGAAGACGGGTTCACCCGGGGGTGGGACGGGCTCTGTCCTTGCCCCACTGGCAAGATTTCCGCCGTGGGCTTGTCTTTTGTGGTTTGAGTCATGCTGACTGTGCTGGACTCATTGGAAGTCTCCTTCTCCTCCTGATGGCCAGTGGCCTCTGTCTGTGCTGAAGGTTGGTCATCTACTTTCCCATTCCTCACCTCCTCCTTCACCTCCACAGCCCTCTTGGGGGAGTTGTTGTTGTTCTGTTTGATCAGGGGGCCCTTGAAGAAGCTGAGGGACTTGCCTTTCCTCTCCTTCCTGCTTTCAGGCTTGTGCCTCCTCACCCTGCTCCTGCTGGCCAGGGAAATGTGGATGTACAGCACTGTCATGATGACCACAGGCAGATAGAAAGCAGCGATGGCTGTGCCGAAGGTCACTGCCGGGTTGGAGAGGAACTGGATGTAGCATTCCCTCTCAGGGACTGTCCTCTTGCCCACAATGAACTGCCAGAACAAGATGGCAGGGGCCCAGAGAATGAAGGACAATATCCATGCAGCCGCGATCATTAGCCCTGCCATCTTGGTGGTCCTCCTGGCTGGGTACGTCAGGGGCTTGGTGACACAGAAGTACCGGTCAAAGCTGATGATGAGTAAGTTCATGACAGAGGCATTGCTCACCACATAGTCCAGGGCCAGCCACAGGTCACACACCACAGCCCCCAGCGGCCAGTAGCCTTTGATGATGTAGACTGTGTAGAGGTTCATGGAGAAGACCCCGATGATGAGGTCTGCACAGGCTAGGCTGAAGAGGAAGTAGTTGTTGACAGTCTGGAGCTGGCGGTTCACCTTGATGGACAGCATCACCAGGATGTTCCCCACCACGGTGACAAGGCTGAGCGAGCCGGTGACCATGGCGATGAAAATCAGCTCCACCGTCTTGTAGTTGGTGGGAGGCTGCATGGCCACCTCAGAGCGGTTGCTCAGGGTGAAGTTGTCATAGGTCAGGTTGGCCATCTTTGCCTGCCAGGGCTGAGCAGAGAGGTTGTGCATGGGGTCTGCAAGGGGAGCGGGGACAGAAGGGGAGAATATCATACCTGCCAGCCCGTGCTGGCAGCATTTGCTGCCGCCTCAGTTTCCCAGGCCAGCACTGCTCTTGGCTAGTGCTTGAAAATCTCGCGGCGTTACTGGGTTTCTCTCTGCCATTGCAGCCTTCCCCCAGGAGCTCTTTGAAGGCACTTTTTGTGTCCCCATTTAGCAATGGAGAAGGCACACAGGGCTGCAGGGAGAGGAGCACGGACAGGGCTGGGGACAGCCTTTTGGCCAGGGTACGATGGTCCCTTCTCTGCAGAGCCAGGAACCACCTCCCAGCAGGAGCACAGCCCCAGCGTGCCCCGGGGAGGCACGCAGAGAGGCCGAGGGGCTGCAGAAGGAAGGGGGCTGCAGAGCCAAGCAGTGATGCACAGCGCTCGCTGCAAGGACAGCACGGCACAGAGCCAGTGCCCTGCCCCAGGGACGAGAGCAGGTTTAGGGTATGCCCCAGGCATGTCCTGCTGGCCTCTGCAAAGCACCTCCCCAAGAGGGGGCTACCCCACAAAGCCCGTGCCACAGTCTGCTCAGCTCACCTGTGTCTCTGGCAGCAAACAGCTCCTTCTGGAAGATGAAATCTGAGACAGGGAAAACAGCAAGTTACACTACAGCTTCAGCCCCAAGGAGTTTGTGCGAGTCCCACAAGGTCTTACTGGGGGACACCAAGCTTTCCAACAGAGGTGGCCTTGACAAAGGGGTGACACTGCTCAGAGGTAGATGCTAAAAACCCAAACAAGGCTGAAACCAGGTAATTCGGCTTTGCCTGGTTCACAGCCCAGCCCCAACAGTTGTGGGAGAGGGAAGGGACTGCATGAGTGCCATCAGCCAGCAACACCGGGAAATGCTGGCCGCTTCTCCCAGTCCCACATCACACTGCAGCTGCAGCCACACTGGCCATGGAGATGTATGGGGTGAACCCAGGCATCTCAGCCTGCTACATGGAATTATTTATGAAAGGCGGCAAGAATTATGGACAGAAAGACTGCCTTCATCCAAACGGAGATGCCTGTGGTTAACACCCCAAGGTAAGAAGAGAATGGACCTTAAAAAAAAAAAATCAATGGACCAAAATTGATGTGTTGGGATGAAGGGGAGTTTCCTGGAAGGGGAAGGAGAATCAAAGGTGCTGGGGGAGGTGGGCTGGACAGAGGATCTTCCCACCCAACCTGCCTCTCCCGCACCACCCAGGTCCCCAAAACCTGCTGGGCCATCACCCTGGGTGCTGGGGGCATCCCCACCCAACCAGCCCAGCAAGGGCAGCTTCTCCAGCAGCTGTGCAGGATGGGGTCCTGCCGGGCTCCCCACCCAGCCCCATGGGTGCTGCTGCCAGTAGCCCAGCGGGGGCCAGCACGGCAGGCAGGCGTCCGCACCAGCGCATGCAGCGGGAGCGCTTGGCACAGAGTGTCTCTGCAAGATGCCATGGGTAATGGCGCTAGCTCCAAATGCCTGGGACTCCTGAAGCTGATTTTGCTAAATGTATAAACATACCATAACGCGCTCCTCTCCAGGGTTTGGCAGGCTTTGGTATTGGTTCATATTTTTAAAGTCTTTTAAAAGAAATGCCCTTGTCTTTCGTTTGTGGTGAGGGTAGGAGACTTCTACCATCAGCAAACAGCCAAGGTTTTAATATAACTGCTTTTTAAAGAGATGCAGGTGTGAGAAAATGGAAGCATGGCTGCTGAGATGCTAAAGCTGGGGTACCAACACAGCCATTAAGGCAGCTCCTGCATTAGCAAGGCTACAGCTGCGATAGCAGCTGGGGTTGTCTTATATGCTTGGAGGAAAGAAGTGGGTGAGGGCCAGAGAAATACCTCTGTACTATTATCCTCTAAGCCTGTTACACATGGCCCACGAAGACAAAGTGCTTTGAAAAGAAAGCAACACCCTTTGGTAGATATTACGTGCTAAATACTGACGGGGCGAGGAAGCCTGGTGGCACTGCCCAGCTTTGCACCGAGCTCCAAGTGCAAGGGATGCATCAAGGGGGAAGAAACGTGGCTTCTGCTGCCATCCTTCCTGGGCACCCAGCCAGGGATGTGAGAAGAGGTGATAAGTGTATAAAATGACTTAGAGATTTATAATCGTGGCAGTTTGGGCGTTGGTTTCAGTACAATTGAAACGAGTTTTAAATTCTTCGCTTTGATGAGATGGGGAGATTTAGCTGTCATTCTTGTAACAGCTAATCAAACCGATCAGACAAGCTAGCAATCAACCCAACATCTACCCCAGCTCTTCCAGGAAGAATTTGAAAAATCTTGAAATGAAACCTTTCCTTCGTCTCCACTAAATGAGTGTTTCAGTTTTTCACTTCAGTTTGTGAGCCTCTAAGTGCATTTAATTAATTATCATCAGCCTTGACAGAAGCTTGTGTTCTCAGTTGCCCGAAGTAAGAAAAGTCCAGCTCGTCCCACTCGGTAAGGCCATTTGTACAGGTCACGAGAAATGAAGGAGGCAAAGAGTGGCGGAGCCCACTCGCGTGTCTTCGGATGCCACCCAGAGGTCACGCTGGAAACTGGTGGCTGAGCCACAGGCAGCTGCAGCCTCAGGGTAAAGCACTTAAACGGGCGTTTTGAAAACGAGCCTTCACTGAAAGGCAAAAATAAAGCAATGTCCCGTTTGAGGGTAGGAGGGAGACTGAAAATGGTTAAGGGTGTGAAGATACGTACAAGACAGACACACGACAACCTGAACAAGCCAGGAGATACGTACACGACTCACCCTTGCCTCAAACACCCTGACTATTTTCTGCCATGCCCCGGCCTGTCAGGCGTCTTTTCTTTCCCCACCTTCTGCTCTCTCCATCCCACTGTCTCGCTCTTCTGCCCCGGACACCCTCTCTGAGCTCGCCGGGACAGCCCGGCGCTGCCTTTGCCTCCCTGAGCAGGGCAGGCAGCTCAGTCTGGAGCTGGGAGCAGGCCAAGGATGCTATGAATTCACCAGGTCTCGGAGCAGCGGAATAAGCCACGCGTCATGCCTGCGTAGGCACTGGGGACAGATCCTGCCTTTTGCCTTTGGGCTGCTTTGCCAGCCCCCCTCAGGGTAAACTTTCCTTGCTCTGTCCTGGGGGACTCCCCTTTAGCGGCAGCAGCTCCAGCCTGTTGAGGCTGCTTTACCCCACTGCCCATGGGGATGGAGGGCACCCGGGCTATGTGGGGAGGGCCCGGGTGGGGGCACAGCCCTTGGGCAGCCCCGGCTCTGCCTGCACCCCCCAGACCTGCCCAAGGATGGAGGGAGCACACAGGAGAGCTGTGGTGCTGTGACGGACTCACCGGTGTGGCTCCATCTCCACTCTCACACCAGCTGCATCACTGCCCCCGATGCTGTGAAGCCCCCAGACACCAAGGGACCTCTCCATAACCCACTAAATGCCTCCCCCATGCCCCCCCGGTGCCCATCTCTCTCCTCCTGCACCTCCAAGATCACATTTCTCCTCTCCCTCCCCTCACGCCCTCCCATCCCACATCACCCTCCCTGTCTGCATCCCCCTCTGCCCCCCGCCTCTGTGCTGGCACCGCAGCCAGGGAGGAGACGCAGCCTTCGCAAAGCCCAGAGGCCACTTCAGAAGGGCTCCTGCAGCTGAGGCCCCTACCTGCAACACCAGTTAGCTTTTCTCCCTGAACACTCCAGCCCTTGTCTGCAGCACTCAGCGGGCGCTCTCCCAGACCTGCTCTCACCAGCCAGCTACAGCAAACTCCATCTCCAGCCTCCTCCCTCCCTAGGACTTCTGGCAGTGATTTATGGCTGGTTTTCTCCTCTCCATCGAAGCCATTAGGAGCCTCCAGCTACTCACCAATAGCATCTTTTGGTCTAAGGGTTTCTGTGGCCCCTGCAGCACTCAGCAAGCATGTCCTCAAAGCAGGGAAAGGCCTTTCCCTTCCCACCCAACATCTTGCATGTTATGGATGAAGACATGAGGCACA
The DNA here is from genome assembly GCA_013401315.1 of Balaeniceps rex. NCBI lineage: Eukaryota > Metazoa > Chordata > Aves > Pelecaniformes > Balaenicipitidae > Balaeniceps > Balaeniceps rex. Next base: position 25,189 of record VYZW01017256.1, read on the forward strand.
GGCAGCCACGGATCCAAGCAGAGAAGGTTGTAATTTGGGTGGGGTCCACCTATTTTGGGCAGTGCTTGGCACAGCAGGGTTCTCATTGCTGCCTGAGATCATGGGTGCCACCACTGTCAGGTGAGGAGACTGCTCCAGAGCAAGAGAGCAAAGCCAGTCCTGCCCACCCCTCCTCGGTCACAGGGTGACATCGGAGGGCACAGCAGAAAGCTCCTGTTATTTCCTTGCCACACACCTCATGTGCCACTCCAGCAAGGCTTCCCAGCCTGTCAGCCCCTGCAAAGTGCCTTGCAGCCCGTCGCCAGGTAGCAAAGGAGAAAACCCTATCACGGACTGCTGATGGTCATCCCGTACCCAAAAAGTCTGCACCAGATAGAGGCAGGTGCTCCATCGGGCGCAGTTAGTGCCCAAGCACTGAACCCGTCTGGGACGGAGGGTCTTGCTCACTCCTGCCCTCCCTGTCGCTCCCTGCGTGGCAGGAGCCAGCTGCACTGCCCACCAGTGCAGTGAAGGCAGCAGGAGGGGCTGGTATGTATGCACGCCCATGTGATGGTGGCACCTCGAGCTGTGGGATGAGCTCCTGGAGCAAGCAGCCCTGCTACCACGGTGTCCCCTGCCTCTGCTCCCTGTACTGCACGGCCTCCCTGTGCCCCTCCATGGACCCTGTCCCTCACGCCACTGCCAGCTGCCCCCTTCTCTGCTCCATCACTGCCTCCATCCCAGCCCCATCCTCGTCCCCAGGGCCAGGGGAGCAGGGGCAGATGTGAGCAGAGCCACGGCTGGTCCACGTGTGGCTTGAAGCAAGGTCTCTGGGAATGAGCAGGGCTGTGCACGCACCCAGCATGCTCGGAAAGCATCGCCACCAGAAAACAAGCCCCATGTCTACACACCAGTCAGGGGAAGAAGACGTTCATAGGGGAAGGAGAGGAATTAGAGAAACCATTACTTTCCCAGAGGCTTCTGAGTGTGGGCTGCTCCCAGAGGGGACAGCTTTTGCTCTGCATGGGTGCAATCAGCCCTTTGGAGGAACAGCAAAGCTGAAGAGACTCCAAGCCCAGGAGGCTCCCACCCCAGCTGTAGCTGCCAGCTCCTGGCTGGCTGCACCGTGCTGGGCTCCGGGTGCTGCCTGACTCCAGGAGGGAGGGAAGCTGGCCCCCTCCACCGCAGGGACATCCCGTGGGAAGGCATACATCAACCCTGCTCCAGCTGGGTGCAGAGGGCTGGGGCCAGGGCACATCAGCTCTGGCGTCGCCATCGGAAAGAGCTGGGCCAGCCCTCCTAGCCCCGCTGCTGGCCCCCTGCTTGTCCTGGCCTTCCTAAAAGCACTGAGAGGGTGAAAATCTTAATGGGATTAGTTCCCTCATGTCAAACCGCTGATGTGATGCAGGGCTGGGCAGTAAGGGCAGCCACAACCGCCCTTCAGCATCTTCTACCCCTCCCCTCTTTTTTCTCCCTCCCTCCTCTGGGAGGGATACTTGGGTTTACGGCTCCTGCATGTCTGTGACACAACGGGGGATGGGCGACACTCCGCTGCGGGGTGACAGTTTGCGGTGCTAATTGTGTTATCTAATAGCCGTTAATTAGTTCCTGAGTCATGGCACCAGTTTACAGCTAGGTTGAGAGATTCACACCCTTCAAAGAGCGTGAAAATAGAGCTCCTAGATACCGGGCACAGGCACCTTAGAAATACAATAAATGGGGAGGGGATAAAGGGGGGCCCTGTGCCTGGCGGGGGGATCAGCCTGGGTTTGCCCCGTCAGGGAGGGCTCTGCCGGGCTGGTGTCCGGCTGCTCCTGCGCCTCTGCATTGGCAGCAATAAAAGCAATAAATCAACCAGGAAAACAGAAAGGAGATGATGGGCCAGCGGTATTTGCTGCATTAAGATGGCAGGGCTCCCTCTGCCCTCCCGGCTCCAGCTGGCAGCTGCGCTGGCACCCCTCCGGCACGGCGAGGGTCGATGGGCCCCTGAAGTCCTTATCCTGCTCCAGAGGAGATCTGAGCTATCACGCCAGAGGAATTGCTTCTTGCCAGTAATGGATGGGGTGGATCTGGGCATTTTATTTTTCCACTGAATAATTTAATCCTCTTTCTTGCTCTGCTATTCAACTGGTTCTGATGAGGCAAAGCAAATTCCTCCATCCCCACAAGCCGGGAGTCTCTGATGACTTTTCCTAGAGCCACTGGAGAAGCAGTGAGCTCAGCGGCACAAGGAGCTGCCAGCTTTTGTGGGGAGGCAAGGGGGCTGGAGAACCCCCCTGCACTCAGCACATGTTCATGCATCAGGTTTTGAAAATTTCCTGTGTCCGGGGCCAGAAGGGAGCATTGCAGTCACCTAACCTGGCTACCCGCCTTGAGCAAGCTGGGAGCCTCCCCGCCTTCGCTGCTGCTTGTAACTAGGTGGTTGTTGCTGGGTTTCAAAGCAAAACCGAAGCATGCTGTCCAAGGCAGCATGCACCCACCAAGATGTGCTTGCAGGTCAGAGCCCTGGCTTACGAGCCACCCACCTAAGTAGTGCCCAGCCCAGCACACTCATCAGCATCCCACAGCTGGCATGGCTGCACCCCCCTGCCCTAGCTGGCCCCCCCGGTGCTGGCCTGTACCCCTGAAGTGCCCTGTATGATATGCAGCTTGTAACCGTCTACCATACACCATCTACACCCAGCACTACCAGGCAAGAAGCAAATTGGTGAGAAAGCGGGTTTAAGTGGTTAAAAGTCACTCCTATAAATAACCTTCCAGCATGCTGGCCGCTCTGACAATTAACTAACCATCTGTCACCCAGTTATTAGGCCCAATAAATAATCTATCAGTGGAAAGCTAATAACATGTGCATCCAGCAAACGCCATGCAAGCCAACCCCAGCCTTACCCCGCTGTGCCCAGCCCACGGCTCCCGGGCACCGGCAGCTCCCCAGCAGCTCCCGTGCCCGTGGTGGCTCCCGTGGGTAACAACATGGGGGAAAAGGCTCACCACAGGCATGTCCCACAGCAGGGCCAGTGGGCCGCCGTTCCCTCCCTTCTGTGCCCTCTGCCTTGGCCCCCCCAGAGCTGCAGCTCTGTGCTGGCAGCAGAGCTCAGCCCATGCCAGTGAGTGGGGAAGGTGCTTGGCTTTGAGCAGAGCCTGGGCTAGAGCCACACTTCTCCCCTCCTGTCTACTGCATTAATGCTCTCTGCCTCAGAGAGATGCTCACGTTCTTTTATATCCCTGGGCTGAAGCTTTAACAGGACCCAGCTGTCTCCAGGCAGCGCAACTGAAATAACCCTGCTGCAGCTACAGGTCCCGCTGCTGGGAAGGGCTTTGGGCTCAGCCGGCAGAGTGGGGAAGGAGGGTGACGGCGGATTACAGCAACAAGTCGCTGCCTGGATTAGCTGGGCTCTCCCCAGGGAGAGGTTAGCAGCTGGGATCAGATGCCTGCAGAAGACCTGGTTCTGGAGGAGGGACTGGGGGGGAAGAGGGCAGGGAGTTGCAAGACGCCAGATCTGGTTGCTTAGAAGAGCAGCTCTCCCTGCCCCAGGGACAAGGACAGGCCTTGCCTGGGGACGGCAAGAGGGAAGCCCATTGCAGGGAAGCCCCCTCACACTGCCACTGCCCCGCACAGTTGCCCATGCCAGCCACCTGCCCAGGGTGCCAGCCCCCCCAGGAGCCAGGGCTAGCACTGGGCAAGGGGGGAGCTGAGCCCCATGCAGAGAGCTGCAGCACCCTGCACTCATCCTCCTTGCCCCCTGGGGTCCCCACGGGCCGTGGGGTGGGGATGCAGCTCAGGCAAAGCACCAAGTGTGAGCTGGGAGGGGTGGCTGCTTCCATGAGATTGCATCTCACTGGGGAGGTGAGGGGCTCACCAGGAGGGAGGTGCGACCGTCTGCTGGGTGCTGGGCTTTTGCGGAGGGCTCCAGCCAGGACATGCCCTTCAGTCAGACCAGCTGCGAAAGACTCTCCTTCCCCACCTACTACCGGGGAGGACTTGGCAGCCCTGGGCTATCCTTCCCTTCCCAATGGTACTAAAGGATTTTGATCAGATGCCTTTCTCCTGAGCTCTGTAGAGAGGGAAAAGGCTCCAGGAGCACTGGGTGGCTACAGGTGGCAGCGGAGGAGCCCAGGACAGGCAGGGGGCTGACCAGATGCTGGGCTCTGTGCATCAGGGATGTGGTGTTTGCCCCAGGCAGAGCAGAGCTGTTGGTGGGGCGGGAGTATATTTCTCTGTAAGCAATTCATCCCAGAGCCGAGGGCTGCAGAGGGAAACCACCAAAGTGCTCATCTGAAATTTTAAAGAGTGGGCAAGAGCCCCTTGCCCCATGGAGCAGGGTGAGGCTCTGTGGGGCTTTAAAAGGACAAATAAGCAAGCTAAGCAATGAGTAAGAGAAAAGAGAGCTGATGCTCTGAGCCAAGAGCAGAAAATCAGGCAAAAGCAAGGGCCCTGCCGGGTGGATGTGGGTGTGACAGAGGAGAGCCCTCGTCCTGGGGATGGACAGCAGAGGGGAATCTTTGGGGTGCTAATGAAAAAGGAAACTGAAAACATTAGACACCTACTTGGCCACGAGACTTGCCAGAGGGTTTGGCATTGGAGGTGATGCCTGAGCAAGGGGACAGAGTGAAGGACAGGAGCGAGAGCAGAAGGTGGGCAGGGGAGTCCAGGGCATGGGCAGGCAGCACAGGAAGTGTGGGGGCCAGGGGAGGAGAGCAGGTAGGAAACTCCCGCCCATGGTGACAACAGAGGAGGGAAGGGATGGAGAGGACGGAGGTGGGAATAGCTGCAGGCTGCCAGGGTGGGTTTACACATCTACCCCGCAGAAGAGCCCTAAGAAACCCTTCCGAGAGGGAGAGACCTCACACAGAGACACTGCCTGCAAATGTCTCCCAGTTGCCTTCCCTGGAGGCTCCCACTAGCAGAGCAGAAGCCATGCTGGGGCTGGAAACCTTTGTGGGCCACAGCTCTCCCACTCAGGCAGCCCAGCTCTGCCTAGGAGTCACCTCTCTCCCCATAGGATGGTGGTCCCCAGCCTGTCATGGCCCTAACACCGTAGGCAGCACTCCGCAGCCCTGGGCAGGGACTTTAACCACCTCATTGCCTGCAGCCGCACATGGTAGCAGAAAGTTTCATGAGTTGGACATCACTTACGGGCCGTGGTGGGTGACCTGAGCTCTGCAAACAGCCTAGACCATGCTAGACTCTGCTCCTGAGTGCTGCAGAAAGGCAGACACCAGCCCAGGTAATTCATGCGTGTTGTCAGGCAAAGGCTGATGCCAGTAGGGTTTCATTGCTCTCCACTCCTCCCTGCACACACGCACGCTTTTTTTTTGGCTTTAACTGGGACTGCACATGATGTAAATGCTGGCGGAGCCAGGATCCAAACTACCCTGAAGGCACTAGAGACTGCAAGATGCAGGATATGCTTCTTCCCATCTCAGTCATGCAAAGATCCCACAAGGATGCCTGTCCCTCCGCAGCAGAGCCAGCCTGCCGTGCTGCCTGTGGGGGGGCCCAGCTAGCATCAACATTGTGAGGGTTTGCGAGCGAGGGGTCACCAAAGCAAGGCGCCACGCATGCCTCTAGAGAGCCGCCCTGTGACCTGGATCGGACGCCAGGGCCCAGGACGTTGTGTTTGCAGAGTGATGTTTTCAGACCTCGGTGTTGCACAACTGGAGCTTTGAGTTTCCCACAGACAAATCAATCTAATTCTGCTTAAAGAGCCTAAAGACATTAACGCATTAACCGGCCAACACAAACCAAACTCTGCTGCGAGCCTTAAACCTGCGGATGACACTTCACTCCCATCCTCCAGATGCCTCCAGCCCCTGCTGCCTCCTGTCCAGCTTCAGCAGTGCCAAGACATGCTGCTGCTACGACCTGCAAGGTTCCATAAAATACATTAGATTTAACAGCAGCTGTGGTAGCAGAGGGGCTGCTTCTCCGCCTGGCTTTCTTGGCTAGAGGAGTGCAGCTAGCCTCGGTAGCTTGGTACCACGTCGATAGCTCTGGCTGAGCCCGCTGCGTCTGAGGAGCTCCATAGTTTACACTGAGTCCTGCCTTTAAAGGACAAACTTCCCAGCTGCTGCTCTTCCTGTGCCAGCTGACCTAGGATGAAACTCCTCTGCGAGGCTCTTGAATTCAAGACAAGCAAACAGCCCTGTGGTTCCCTGCATCCCTCTCCAGTCCTCTCTGAGTCACAGAAACAGCGCCTGGGGTAGGTGTGGGTCCTCTGCACCAGCACATCTCAGTCTGCCTAATGCTGGGGCAGGCAGGGATGGGAAGGGGATGGGGCACTTGGGCATCTCTGCCACTGCCTCCTGCACTGAGTGGGGCGCGGGATGCCAGGAGCGATGGGGACAGGGTCACCGCAAGACAGGAGGGTTGGTGTCACTCCCACAGCTCTGATTTGCAGGACCTCCAGCAAAGGTTTTGGGGATTGTCAGAGGGGCAAAGCTCTGTGCCTGCAGCTGCTGCATTTGGAGGCTTGGACAGGCTGGTGAAGTTAATTTTCTCAGCAAACTTACATTTTATAAGGTATAAATTGGGTCTTTGTTTGAGTTCCTCCTCCATGCAGTGCAGCCTCCAGGCTGAGGGCATCTCTGGAGTGTCCCAGGAGCAGCCCCAGGGCGTAGGCGTGAGCAGCAGTGCAGGGCACGCAAGGGTTCAGGATGGGGAACATCTGCAAGACTCAGGGTCTGAAGCCAGGACAAATGATGGCATCCTGGCCCAGAGTCAAGACCCAGCAGGACTGGTGCATCCATCTGCAGGGAAGGTGGGATGGTTGCCAACACGCACACAGGGTGGGGACACTTGGGTGTCTGCTGTGGGGGACGGAGGCTGATTGTGTGTCTGCTGCTAAAACCCTGCTGCTAAACATCAAGGGGGGGACCTGCAGGCGAGACACCCTGCCCCATGCTCCTGCACCAGCAACATACTGGCATAGCGGGCAAGCCTGCCCGGGGAGCATTCACATGAGAATAGTTTGGCCAGGAAATGCCTAACTCCCCCTTGAACCTTCAGCAAATGAATTTGTCTGAATATAGCTCAAGGGCCAACCTCGGCACGCTCAAGGATCTGGATGCAGGGAGTCTTTCCCGTGCCTAGAGGGTTACAGGGATGTCACGGTGGGCAGTGCTCTCCCAGGGGACGGTCAGAGATGGCACACTCCTCCACTTGGCTATGAGTTAGATAACAGCCACCCATTAAGACCCTCTCCCTGGGCAGAAGAGCACGTGAGTCTTCCTAGAAACTGGTGGCTGTTTTCTAGCTGGTCGCCCGAATCCCTTGGAAGAGGGATGGCTTCGGCGTGGCTGCAAATGCCAGCTTGAAGAGGCTTCAACATGGCCCGGGTGCTGAGCCACCCCACCCCACCACCGGCCCCTGGCACATTCGTGGTGGGCACTGGTGCTAAGGTGGGCTAAGGAGCAGTCAGCAGGGGATGCTGGGAGAGTGACAAATAGAGGAGGGGAAGTAGTTGGGAACGATCTGGGACAAACTTCCACTTCTTGGCTGCGCCAGGTCCCGCACCCTCGCATCTCCCTGGAACACATGTCCTTTAAATACACAGGTTTAGAGCCAGCCCAGAATGGATGCTGAAATGCAAAGCAAACCTCCTCCCTCGGCTTACTGGAGAGCAACAAGGGCATAGCCCTGTGTCCGACTGAGCAGAGACTGGCTCAAGGGCAACGTCCGCTTCTCCAGAAGATGCCCATCAAAGCCCTGATCTAGCATGCCAAGGAGAAGGGCTCAGCTTGCGCACATGAAACTCTTGTTGCATGTACGTGCATGAGGAAAGAGGAGCTGTGTTTGTGCAGAAAGCAGCAGCCCCTTGCAAACAGCCTCCATTTCCCTCTCCTCTCACTATTGCTCTCTCTGCTGTCTTTGCAGAGCTGTGTCTGCCACCTCAGCTGGGCACTCACCAGCCCTCTTCCCCTCTGTGGGTGCTGCTGGCCGGGGCTCAGCAGAGCAGGCAGAGAAGGGCTCCACAGCGAAAGTGTGCTAGGGACTGCTCTGCATCAGCCGCCCATCCTGGTCTCACTATTTTTATTCCCTGTTTTTGTCTTTTTTTTTTCCCCTGGGGAGATGTTTGTCATTTTAATTAAAAAAAAAAAAAAAAACAAACAGCAAAACCCCAGCCATGACAAAACCTGATATCAATAGGATCCTTGTGGGGCATAGTTTAAAGAGAAAAGCCATGCTCCTTCTGCAAACTCAGAGTAATTGGATCACAGCATTAATTAATCATTTCAGTTCATTTCTCTTCTGTGAAAGAAAACAGACTGACCCGCTGAGATGGGCATGCCCCTCATGTGAATAAACAAACCGCTTTTACCTGTAGCCACCCTTCTCCTTCTCCCGCCAGCTTCCCACTGCCCACTCACTGGGTCACTCCCGGGGCTGCTGCCGCTCCGTCCGGCAGACCTGGGAACTTGCTGCCGGCTCTGAGCAAGGGCGCGTTGGCTTGGCTCCTGCAGGAACCGGGGGCTGTCGCACACAGGGACACCACCCCCTCCCAGATACCTGCTCCCGTCCCCACCTTCCCCACCCAGGGGCTCTGCCCGCTGGCCACCAGCTTGGCTGAGGGGTGAACGAGGGATGGGTCGCTATTTCTTAGGATCTCTGTACGGGTGAAATCGCCCCCTTGGATGCCCTGCTCTTTGTTGGGATGCCTTATGGGGGCCTAGTCCAGGCTGGAGAGCAGCAGCAGGTGCTTAGGTCACAGAAGTCAAGGCATGAGGAAGGAGGAGGTGATGCTCAGCAGTAGTGACAGTGAAAAGCATCTTGCTGTTGCCTGTGGTTTCAACGTGAGTGTTGTCACTGGTGATGTTTCACCAAAAGCCTGGGCTCTAGGACCTTGGCATCTGAGTATTTTGATAGACAGTGCCAGCATCAACAAGCCACCCCACTGGGTGGGTACTAGCCCTCCTAGCCCCTCTGCTCATCCTGCAAGTAGTGGCAGGAGAAGCTGAGCCACGCTTGGAGGTCACTCAAGGCACTTGTGACAAAGCAGGGAGCCTCCAACCGCCCAAGCAGAGCCCACCAGCTTTGCTAGCTGCCAGCAGGGCACAGAGGAATGCTGGCTGTCCCTCAGGTTGGGAAGTATCTCCCTAGCCTTGGGCTTTGCAAAGAGCACCCAGAAAACGAGGCCACAGCACAGTCAGAGGGGTTGAAAGCAGAACAGAAGAGAAGCCAGAGTTGCTGTCATTTAAAAAAAAAGTCAAGAACTGTTCCCTGATTTGAAGCCAATGTCATTATTTTGGGAGAAAAGAAGAGTGCGGCTGCCCGACTGTTGCCCATGATGGACCAACGGAGAGCACGGGACAGCTCTGCCGTTACCAGCAGGGAGGGTCCAGCAGGGCCAGCATGGGCTAAAGGGCAGATGGGATCCACACCTAGGGAGAGAGGGGGCAAGATCTGTCCCCTTTGCAATGTCCAACCCGGCAAAGGGCTCTGCGGGAAGGTGGGGGGACTCCTGCCTAGTCATGTCCTGGGAGGTGGCCACAAGGGCCAGAGGGGTTTTGTCCAGCATGGGGACAAAGTATCCAAAAGATAGGGGATCTTGTCCCTGCTGCTGTTGTTGGAATATAGACGGAAGCAAAGAAACCATGCAGGTAGTTTCCTTCCCGAAAAACAAATCTCCTTCCGAGAGGAGGTACCAGGGGAGCAAAATGACCCCCGCCCTGGGGTCCCCGCTGTGGGGGTGCCTGCCCCCGGGGGCACAGGCTGCTCATACGCCCGTGGCAGGGTGCCAACAGGGCCAGTTCCTAGGCGATCAGAGGGACCCGAGGTGCCTTGGACCATGTATCCCGGGGAGTGGTGTTGGTTTGGGTGGGAGCAGGGAAGGGGGATGCCAGACCTCGTCCCGTTGCCCTGGCAGGGCTGCAGCCCCGCACGACTCCACACATCCCGGGGTGGTGAACCAGCGCGGGTGGCCCGACCCGCGGGGCACCCTCGGGGTTCCCGGAGGGACGCAGGAGTGCGGGAAAGTTGGCAGAGAGACACCACCCATTCCGGGGGCCACCGAGTGCTACATCCCCCGGGGGCGCGAACCCCCCATCCCCACG
>VYZW01017256.1:35744-69235 GCA_013401315.1 Balaeniceps rex
GAGCGCTCCCCTGCAGCACCGCGGACAGCGCTCCCCACCGCCCCGGGACCGCCCACTCCCCGCCTGCTCCCCGCCCGCTCCCCGCCGCCGGGTCCCGCCCGGGCGCGGCCGGGAGCCCCTGCTGCCCCCCGCACCCACCAGCCTCGCCCGGAGACCAGCGGGGGTAAGCCCCGCTCCGCTGCAGCCGACAGCGCCGGAAGCACCGGGGGCCTCAAGGCGGGAGAGAGCGAGGCGCCGGGAGAGGCGGAGCGGAGTCCGGCACAGCCCGGGCAAAGGGAGTCCTCGACGCCCTCCCCGGCCCCCAAAATACAGTTAAAATCCGGTCCTGGCGCACACATCTGGAAACTTGAAACGCGTGATGGACTCTCTGCCGGGGTGTCACTAATACTCCGTACCGGGGTTTTCCCCCAGGAACAAACACATCAACAGGCAGCTTTGCAGTCACTCGGCTGCCCCACAGGTCTGCTTTCTCCTTTTGTCCTAGGTATGAGAAAGTATCAAGCAAGAAGAAACAAACAGAAAAAAACCCAAAATCCGTCTTCCCTTCCCTCTACACCTTTCCCCTTCTCTCTGCTTGTACCTAGACCAACCCTCTCACCCACCCTCTGCCTCTCACTTGTACTGTCTGACAGATACTCATGGGTATCATTTCCCCATCTGCTCAGCTCTCACACATACATACATAAATACACATAAACAAATAAACGCCCCACTTTCTCCCTCCTTTGAGTGATTCCAGTCTCAGACAATTTCCCACCATCCATTCCTTCACCTCCTCACCCTCCTCTCTTACATCTCTTGCTCTGGGAGGTAGCACTTAACTAAAGGCTGGTGTTTGATGTCAACATCTCATCTAAAATGTTAGCCAGATGTGCCCAGTTCACGGATTTGACCTCTCTCTTTCCCGGATCCTGCAATCTGGTATCTTCTCCCTGGAGATGAAGACACATTTCTGAATCCAGTAGAGACAACATTGTAAGATAATTCAGACAATTTTCTCTGATGACACATCTCCAGCTCCAAGTGCTTCACCCTGCAAAGGTTAAAGCCTTTCAGCACTTGCATCCACAGCTCAGCTGCTGCCTTTGCACACTGAGAGGCCTCTGCCACAGCAGCGAGGCAGGTATGTCACCTTTATTTTGGTCACCCTAGGCCAGATCCTGGCATTTCTTTAGTGAGTGTTCAGTCAACTGGTATTCATTTTCTTTCCTGCCTTCTTTGAGGAGTGAGAAGACAAAGCTTTCCCAGTGCCAGCTGGTGTGGAGCCACGTGGTTGCACTGGGCACAGCAAGGCTTTGCTGACTTTTGCCAGCTTAATACCTGCCCACACCATTTTTGTAGTCACTGACCAAAACCTGTCAAAGACTCCAGCTAGTTAATTAGAGTCTCTTGCCTTGCCCCAAAGCCCTGACCTCAAATAAATACCACCCTCTCCTCCTCCTTCTCCCCCTCTAAAAAAAATTAATGTGAAAAAACCTTTGCCATGCTCTGGGTGAACTCATCAGACTGAGGAAATATCTGCTTCAAAGACAATTTGATTGCACTGGAGTTGGGTTATTTGATTGGACTCTTGTTTCAAACTACAAATCCCCATGGATAGACAAAAGACTGTAATGAACAGCGAGAAGTCTTCAACCAAAGCTGATCAGTCATGGAGATAAAGATGCGTAACCAAATTGAATACAAAACTTTTCAACTTCTAACTCTTCGCCTAGCTTTATGCACTCTCATTAGTCAGAAGAAGCAGAGCTTCTGAAAGCCCAGACTCCCCATACATATTCCAATCAAAGATAGCACTTGCTTCTCTTGCCTTGACATATTCGCACATTCCCTGCTCATGGGCTGCCAGCGGGTTTCACCAGCCCCTCTCGCTGTCACCAAAGTGACATCACCTTCCTTCTTAGGCCATGTAGGCACTGGTCACGAAAAACAGTAACTCCACTCCAGAGTCTGACCCCAGCTCCAACCCTTCCCCTGGCCAGATACGTTGTGCCAGGCTGTGGGGTGGGACAGGAGGGACTTGTGGCTGCCCCACGTCAGAAGCCAGAGACTAACCTGCCTTCATGTTCAGTAGCCCAAGCAAAGGAAGGGCCTTCCTTATTCTCTTTTGGGATTAAGACCTGTGACACTCTGAGTCTCCTGCCACCCTGCTTGACTAACACAGATTGGTCTGGCAGGTACCTGGGGAGTAAAAGCCAGCACATGTCACCTTGTAGGGATCTGGGATACTCCTGGAGCTGGCCATTTCTCATGTAACTGCTCTTTTTCATCACTGTACTTCCATCCTCTGTTTTTGGATGGCTTTGTCTTTTTTTTTTTCCTTTTTAGCCATGCCCATGAGCTTTGCTCTGCCTGATGTCTAATCAGCAATTGCTGCTTTTTCCATTATCAGTTGGCAATGCTCCACCAGGCTCCTCCATCTCAAAAATTGCCCTCACACCAAAACACAAACACCTAGAAACAGGCAAAGCCACTCCTCTCCCCTCTGCCCCTGAGGTGGGAGATGCAGGCATTGGTGGCAAGTGGCCACCTTGATGCTCCACCTTGGCTTGTTACAGCTCCCATCCATAGCCATCCTGAGGCAGAGGAGTGGTTACACCACTGAGTGGGTGCTCAGGAGATGGGTATGTCTGAAGAGCAGGGAAGGCAGTTATGGGTCATCTGCTCTGGCTTCCCCCACAGGCCCAGGAACATCCACCCGTTATCCCTGAGAGATTCCCAGTAACTGTACTCACACACGCAGCGCGGAGCAGGCAGCAGCCTCAGCGGCAGCCAGCACCAGCTCTTGGTACACAACTTAATGCCAGCCTGTGGCTGCTGGGGGATTTGGGGGATTCGCCCCTTGTCCTGCAGCCCCACGCTCACAGCAGGGACTCTGCAGGTGAAGAAGCAGTTATTGCCCATCCCTGCAGCACACAGGGCACGTGCCTGTTCAGGCACACACCGCCGGCACCGGGCGCTGCCGGAGTCAAACCCACTTGCCGCCAGCTCTGGCCAGGCTTCCACCACCCTCCGCACGCCCTCCCCCAGCCTGGCAGCCCCCACTGGTCTCCAGCGAAAACGCCCTGGCCCCAACTTGCCCCATCCTGCTCATAGAGAGATGCCCCCATGCATATACTTGCATGTCCCCTCTCCTTTCTTTCTGTCCCTCTCCATGGCACTCAGGTTTTCTTTCTGCCTCACACACCCCCTTCATGCTCTGCTTCCCTCCCTCTGGCAGCAGCTCCCTTTGCCCTCAGGCGGATCCAGATTGCCTCTCCCAGCACAGCACAGGCAGCCAGCCCCCCCCCTTCCGACAGACGTACTCCCACAAACCCGCTGAACCCATCCACACTGCTTTAATATTCATAAAAGTCAACCGTAGTCTAAAGAAAATGTGGTTGATGATGAAAGTATTTACATTGCAAATCACTTTTAATAACCCTCCAGTAGTCAGCCTGGTGATAAATGCTAATCCGTCTATCAGCCCAACAACAAAATAAACCCAACTCAGAAGGGGAGAGGCAGAGAGAGAAAAAACAGACAGTGACAGTGAGAAAGGCTCAGCCCTCCCGAGCATCACCCCGCCAAGGGAGACAGGTGTCAAGGCTTCGCTCAGCAGTCGGTGAGAGCATTAAAGCATTGACACAGGGAGCAGGAGCAGCTGCTCTGCCTGCTCTTGGCCAAGCGAGGAGACACCCTGGGCACCCTGGAGGGATTGCCGGGGCGGAGGGCGAGCCCCCAGGCACGCAGCCCCTTTGCTCGCTGGCGTGGAGCTGGCATTGCCTGGCAGGAGGTGGCTGTCTAAACGCCAGGGCAGTAACTCAGTCTCCCTGCCCATGCCCAGGGCTGCAGGCAACAGGGCAATGCCACCGGCGGGTGGGCTCTTGCCCTGCATGTGCTGGTGGGTGAGACACAGCCCACGGGTGACATGGGTCGCTCCCCCCGACTAGCATCATCCCTATGGGAGATGGGAGAGGGGACAGCACCTTGTGGTCACCTGCCTCTCTCCTAATAGGTTGTCTGAGGGCACAGGATGGCACATTCGTAAAGGGGCTTAGGACAGTTTAAAAGGTCTGAAATAAATATCACTCCCAGACCACGTTTGCTTGGAGCCTCCCACAGCTGCTCTCCCAGTTGAGGAGATGCAGGATGGTGTGAGCACAAGCCCTCCTCTTCCCCATCAAGCACCATCCCCAGGGAAACAGCCTTTCCCCCTCGTTCCAGCTGTCCCCAGGGCAGCAGCAGGCACACACGGCCCCGCGAGTGCCCCAGGTGTGAGCTCTGCAGAGAAGGGCAGTCACTCATGGATGCAGGGTGAGCCAGGACCTAAAACATGTTGGGACAAAACCACACTGCAGGGACCAAGTGATGCTGCAGGGGAGCAGGGCAGGAGGACTTGCAAGGCCCAAGGAGGAACAGGGCTGCTGCAGCCTTCCTGAGGGAAAGGCGACCAAAGGCACCCAGCCATGCTCCACTGCCTCAGCCAGGCCCCCAGCCACATCTTCTCATGCTTCACGGCATGCCTGGACCAGAGACGAGGAACAAAAATACCGACACTGAAGCCGCATTAGACACATCACTTAGTGCTCAGCTGTTTCCCAGCCTCCCGGGCTGCTTGGAGAGACAGGATAATGAAAGATTCTTTCATTATTTGGAAATATGTCATTTTTAGCACCAGTGAAGGATGCCAGAGCCACAGCCCCAGGGAGCGGGTGACTATGTTTAGCCATGCAGCAGGTGTGGCTCCAGTGGCCGGGGTGACGGTGGCACCAGCGGCCCCCACTCACCCTGGGGTCCCCAGCAGGGCACAGCCAGGAAAGTGGGGTACGGCCTTTCTGGCCCATGCAGGGAGGCCAGGTGAGCGTGAAGAAGATTTTTGTGCCTAACGTAGAAAGTCATCCTCTCACGCCTGGCTAGTGCACACCAGCACAATTCACACCAGCCCGTGAGCATCCATGAAATTCCGGGGGACCACCAGACACCTGCGCTCTTGGCTTGACCGCAAATATCAGTGCCTTAACTCATGTGAGGGGGCACGGCGGGCGAAACGTTAGCCTTCATCTCACCTGATGTTAGCCCTCAGAAAGTTGGCTGTTGGGCTTTGCTGATTGCTCGAGCTCATCAAAAACAGGAGGGCAGCCACAGCCCATGCCCGCTGCGGCTTTTGGGGAGGCACAGGGAGCACGCACCTCTGGAGAGAGTTAAACACAACAGCCTGCCACCCAGCCTGGTGCGCTGCAGTCTCTTCAGTCAATAATCATTTGCTTTTTGTGTTTTAAAAGATTGCTGCTGCTGCTGCTATTTTAAGGTTGTGCTCAATTTTGTCACATTTGCCATATAAGCACGACTTCGAATATTTCAATATAATTGTTTTGTTGCAGTCCCCATTCTTGCAACTCTTATTTGCATTCTGGGTAATGGAAGGGGAAAGTGCTTCTGAATCACTTCTTTTATATGTATTATCAAAAAAAAAAAAAGAAAAAAAAAGAAAAAAAAAAGAAGAAAAAAAAAAGAAAGTGGAAAGGCAGGCTTGTGCTGTTTCCCTGCTGTTTCCCACACCACTGCAGAAGACGGCACATCTCCGCCACGACCTTTGTGCCCATGGGCCAGGTCTGGCCTGCGGAGCTGGCCGGCACGCAGTGAAACACCGCACCTGCCTGCGGTTGCTTGCTGCTGGCAGCTGGCCGCCGTGCTCCCCGGGCCCCTCTCCCAGGCACCGTCCCACACGGCTTGCTGCCTGACCATCAGGAAAAAATCAGAGTGGCTCAAGCCCCTTTAACAGATTAGTCTAACTTGTTAATTTTCTAATTTTCTCCTTCATTAATTCATGAATTCTCTAACCCACGAATTCACTAGCCTGCGTGCTTACACGCACAGCAATTCCCTCGCCGGCAGCTGGAGTGCTCAGCCTTCCTCCCCGCCACGGTGCAGGGTCCCCAGCAGCCCACTGGGCAGCATGAGAGTCTGGCTGCTGCTGGCTCCCCTCCAAATTCTTTCAGGGTACCTGCCGTGTTGACACTTTCCAGCTCCAGAGGTCAGTCTATGCCATTTCTATAGGCTGGTGGGTTCTGCAGAAGGTGCCAGTGACTGTTGCAGAGCTGCAGGAGAGGATGGCTGCGGGAGACACAGGTCCACTAGCCCCTGCGTTACGGGGGGACGGAGCCCCTGAACCCGATAAACTTCGTGGAGCCAAACCCACCCCTGATACAGGCAGCCACTCGCTGGAGGAGAAACTCATGCCAAGTGAGGAGAAAAGCCCCAGCACCACACAGACACTGAACTAGCCAGCACAGCTGCCTCATGGCTTGCCAGCCTCCCCACGCCGGGGGCACAGAGGCAAACCTAAACCCCTCTGGGGGCTTCCCTGCAGCCCCCCGGGGTTCTCCTCCCTCCCGGGACAGAGAGCTGGCTGCCCTGCCTGCAGCTCAGTTGCTCTGCCATCAGATTTAATTCACTGAGCAGCTTGGTGGAGCCTGCCTTCTAATACACACGCAGCCTAATAAATATTTGCTTTAATGCACCCACTCTTTTAAATATCTCTATTAAAAAGGTACATTTCCCTCGGTTTGAGGTAATTGCTGGCGCTGCTGGAGGACAAAGAGCTCTATGTGTATGCATCTCACCTCAGGCAGCCCAGCTCAGCCCCCCGTTTGGACAGGATTTATGCTCTCCACACACATATTTACCTCGCACAGAGCCCCCGCTAATGTTAGTGCTACCTACAGTCCCCTTGATGGGGGAGGAAACCAAGAGGAACACAGCGAGTGTGCAAAACCCACAGCAGGTAAAAAACCCAGCCAGCAATTGCTGCGCCAATAAGGGATTTAACACAGTCAGAATGAAGCAGATCCCTTCTTTCCTAAGAAAGATGCTGCCCCTGCCCTGCACCTCCCTACACCTGGCAGGGACCGGCCACCAGTCACTTGCCTTCACCCGGCAGGCGGCAAGCGTGACGGCGGGCAGTCCCCCAGCATTCCCATCTCCCGCACGCATCGCTGCCCCTCTCCTCACCCCTGCTCCCCAGCCTCTTCCCACTGAAGTTTACCCCGGGATGAAGACCCCGTGTCAGGGTCTGGCACAGGCTGGCGATGGGTACCGAGCTGCCGCGTGTTATGGGGATGAAGGCAGCCCGCTGCCATCGGGGTCTCCCATTCACCCCCAGGTCGGTATCCCCCACCCAGCCCCAGCACTTGCCAAGGAGACTCCACCACCCCAAGCCAAGCCAAAAACATGGCTCAGGTCTTTTGTTATGGCAAGAGGGCATTTCTCAAGGCAGAGCCAGGGACGAAGGAGACTTGAGGCTGCAGGATGCAAGAGCTCTGTTCTCTGCCGGCCAGGCTAATAACCCTGTATTAAATTACAGGCCTGGGTTCAGTTGTGGTTGTTGGTTTTTTTTTATAAGCTGTCTGTTTAGATTTATCAGCGTAATTCCTGATATTGCCTTGTCGGGCATCATTACAATAATCTCACTACTGTGTCTGCCAGGGACTGGGAGGCGAGCAGGGGGCTGCTGCGGAGCAGGATGGCAGCAGGGCCGGGGCCGCCTGCAAGGCACAGCCTTGCAGCCCCAGGACCACTAACCCCAGAGCTGGGGACCCTGGGGAAGGTGGAGGCACGAGGGCACGAGCCCCCGCAAGGGGACTCAAAAGTCAAAAAGTCACTGAAAGAACCGGCACGGCCAGGCAAGAAGACACCGAGGGAGGAGGGAACCAGCCTCCAGCCAGGCGGGTCTCCATGCCTCCAACCATTTCACTGGGAGGAAGAGAAGCCCCTTGAGAAGGGGAGAGGGCATGCAGAAAAACCTGGAGGAGCTGGGGAAGTTGGAAATGAGCAGCCTCGGTTTTGGCATTGATCCCTCACCTCCCCTTAATTCCCAGTAATTGCATCATTTATTTAAATAAGGCTTCTCAGGGCAGAAAGCACAGGAGGAGGAGGAGGGCAGGAGGCTGCCAGCCCAGCTCCTCTGTCCGTCCATCCGTCCTTCCTTCCTGCAGCCCCTCTCCCCTCCACAGGCGCTCCCGTGCACATGCACACACGTGTGCACACACACAGGCACACACAGCCCTCCTCCTCCTCTTCCTCCTCCTCCCTGCAGCCAGGCCAGCTCCTGCTCTGCCCTGGCACTGGCCCCACACCAGCCCCCAGCTGACAATTCGGCTGGTGAGCCCTGGCTGGGCAGGGGGCAAAGTGCTTCTCCCCGGGGACGTGGTGCACAGACCCTTGCCCATGGCGGGGGGATGCCCCAGCGCAGCGCTGCAACTTCCCTTTCCAGGAGCTGGAGCGGTGTCTGGCTGAGGAGCCGCCCAGGGCGGGGATGATGGAGGTTTGGGATTTTTTGGGCACAGCCTAGAGCAAAGGCAGGGCTGGGGGAGCTGCGGGTGGGAGGTGGGTAATCGCAGCAGCAAAATAAATAAAAATCCCAGCCCAGCCTGGTGTTTTTATTAATGAAAATGAGCCTGTGATGGGACTTAACTTCCGGCCCCCACGTGATTAGGCTGGAGGACGGAGCCGCAGCGAGGGACACGGCTGAGCAGAGCCGGGGCCCAGCCAGGCACAGCGGGGGGCAGCGAGGGACCACCTCTAAGCGGGGAGCAGGCACACGGCCTTGCAACCTGGAGCGTGACGAGAGGAGCTGCCAACACCTCCAGAGAGCAAGTGCTTCCAGCTGCCTCGCTGGAGGCAGGGTGTTAACAGCCACCTTTGCTCGGGTGGGATCTGGCCGAGGTCACTGCAGGTGGGGGGGCACCTTCAGACCCCAGCTCACAGCACCCCTCTCCCCACACTCTGGTTGTACCTCGGCCAGCTGCTGCTCTGTGCAGGTACTTGGCTGAGCCGCTCTTATCCAGCTCCTCCAGCCTCCCTTCGTGCATCTGCCCCCGCAGCCGCTTGTGCCCGCGCTGCTCTCCCCCCGGCTCCCACGGTGTGCCAGCATCCCCCAGGTGCTGCTGTGGAGTGGGATGGCAGGCACTCCCATAATACAGCAAAAAAACAATTAGGTTCCCCTCTTGTTACCATAAAGTGGGGAAAACCTATTTTCATAGATTTTTCAGAACTACCTGAGTGAGAGCAATACATTCTGACGGCAGATTTTCTACGGAGGGACACTGCGCTCTGATGACCTGAATTAGTTCATACCCTGTTGAGTACCTGACCCTAAATAGGTTTTGTCACTAGAATTAAAAAATACATCATCTCAGTGATAGTATTTCAAAAGAGGAAAGTAAGCCGCTGTGGTCTTATTTGTTTGGAAGGTAAAACTATGTTATGAAAATTTACTTATTCCACCTGTTCAGGGCCTCAGACCCAGCCTGGAAACCTGGCAGCAGCCCCAGCACAGGGGACAAGACCTCTCCCTCCTCGGCCGCGGGGCAGGAGCACATCACCCTTGCAGCACACAGAGCACAGAGCAAAGCAAAGCAGCGCTTCACAAAATCCCCCCAAAGAGCTAAAGACGCTGGCAGGGAGGAGCAACCCCTTGGGACTGGAAAGGGCTGGCACCAAACCTGCGAGGCTGCAAGCCAGGGACAGGGAAGCTGGCAAGACAGATCCCGTGCTCCTGCAGGGGCTCAAGGGGCTTTTCCAGCTGTTTCCTAAAGGACAGGACCTGTTGCATCTGCATCTGTCCCTACAGCAGTAGCTGCCAACCCGTCGGGGAGACCCAACCAGCACCAGCCCACAGCCTCCATGCAAACCCCCCCCCAGTCCCTCCTCGCCCCCTGGGTGCTGGGCCAGCCTCCCCGTGCCAGGCTCCAGAGCACAGTCCCTCCATCCATCACCTCCTCAGCGAACTGAGGCAGACGTGCCACTGGCCCAGCCAAAGCGTTACTGCCAGCCTTGGGCTGGGATGCTTCAAATAACTGTGCACTGCGATACAAATTGTACTTTGATGAGGTCCATTAGGCCATCTAGATGGCCTTCAACAGCCTTGAAGAAGATGGAGCAGGAGCTGCTAGAGGCAGGAGGAATCTCGGCAGTTTCAGGGCCGTTCGCCATCCCTTAAGCTAATATTTGTGCAGGCAGTGAGGCTGGGGCCGGCAGCATCAGGGTGGGTCCACGCAGAGCAGGTCTGCCCGAGGGCAACACTTCAGAGGCTGAGGTGTCCCCCCCACCATGGTGTGGGGCATGATGTGGGCACTCACAGCCTGGCTCTGGTTTCAGCTGGCAGAGCCCGAAAATCTGCACCACCCTGGGGTGTCCCCGTGGATGGATCTGAGCCCTGGCCCTGGTGAGCATCATCTCCAGACCGTCCCGCTCCCATCAGTGCCATTAACTGTGTGGGAGGCAGAGCTCCTAGGAAGGAAAGCCCATGCTTGCTGATGAGCATAAGATAAATAACACTGCGGGGGGGAGAGAACAGGAGGAGGTTGCTAGAGAAAGTCACCTGGGGGGGTAAGGGCCAAAGGGCAGGGAAGGGAGCAGGGGACAGGAGCCTGGAGAAACCCAGGGGGGCAGAGATGCCCCGTCCTGCTGAGCCCACAGTGAGGGACTGCAGGGAGCAAGCGTGAGCCGAGCCAACACCGAGGCAGGGAGCAGCATGTGGGACCTGGATGGGAATTTCACTCACTGCTGGTTTACTGACTGCTGGTGTCCCCAAGCCGGCTCTTTTGTGATGCCTCAGAGCCTAGGTGGGGTTTTAGCCCAGGTACTTCCCAGGTTTGATTTCCAAAGTAACTTCTAGGCAGGAAGTCCCACAGGATGGGACCCACCGGTGCCGTTTGTGCCCCTGGGACCTCAGCCACCCTGACCTTTGCCTGCCTGCCTGCGGCATGCAGCCCCATCTCACTGCTGCGACCTACATTCTGCCTCCCCAAACATACGGCCTTGCACTTAGCTGCATTAAACTCACAGAGTGCTGTATAGGGCTGATTTCCGATCAGGCTGTCAGGAAGTATTATGTCAAATACCTTACAAGAGCCTAAGCATATTATGCCGATGCAGCTACCTTTGTCAACCAAATCTGAGGTCTCATCAAAAAAACAATGCTGGGTTTAGCCATCCTCAGCGCCTCTAGAGCAAAGCCATCTCTGGGGCTTCTCCTGGGTCACTGCACCCTGAGTGCTGCCAACCACTCAGCCCAGGGCTGCAGCTCTGGGGGGAGCAGCCCAAGCCCCCCTACCCCAAGGGTGGCACTTGCCTGCCGCAGCAGAGCCGGTGCCACCGCAGAGGAGCTCATGTGACTTTGAAATAAAGGGTCCCCGATGAGGGATCCTCACTCCCACCCTGCAAGCAGCCATGGGAGATGGAGTGGGGTGAGAAAGGCTGGGTGCAGGGAAGCACCTTGCGCTGGGTGAGAGTAGAGGAGGAAAAGAGATTATTGCTGCCTCTGCATGCTCAGGTCTCCTCCTCCTCCTCCACCTCCTCGCAGGCTGTGTCCCGTGTCCCGTGCCCCAGGCACTCCCTGTGCATTACAAAACCACCTTGCCCTTCCCAGCACCACTTGTCGTTGCTGGTCACACTGGGTCCCACAGCCCAAAAGCTGCTGTTGTGCCTGGCTCCCCCTCAGCAATGCAGCAGGACCAGCCTCAATACCTCCCTAAATAATTGTTTTAATTAGCATTTGCTTTGATGTAGGTGATTAGCAGGGTGCTGCTGGCAGGGCTTCCTTGGGAACTTTTGCAGTGGGCAGACAGATAAGTGCAGCCCTCCGTACCGCCATAGCACTTAAACGCTTTAACATCAGCTTCCCCAGTCGCTGCCAGTCAGTCTTCATTATCCCCTTTGAGCCTTTTCCAATTCTGCCTGCAGCCGAAGCAGGGCTTGCACCAGTGGGATGGAGTTTGCAGGGCCTGCCCAGGCACGGAGCACAGGCAGGGGACCCCACAGGTGGGTGCCCACCTCAGTGTGGGTACGTCCCTGCCCGGCAGGAGCGAGCAAATCCAGGGGTAATGACCAGGGAACGGGCAGAGCCATGGCCACAGCAACTTGGGGAGGTTTGACAGGGACCCAGTGGAAGAAGAGACGCTGGGTTTGGACACCAGCCAGCAAAGCGTGATAGAGCCAAGCAAAGGGCTCTGGCTTTCAGCGGTGCCTGGTCAGCAGCCAGCAGCCAGCAGCCACCACCCTGATAACGGGAAGTCACTTGTCCCCCCCTCCAAAGCCTGCCGTGAAAACAAATAATCTGCGAATTAAAGTTTCCCTGCGATAGGGTGGCAGCACCCTGCGCTGCGCTGGAGGACGGACTGGAGCCCATCTGCCATCAGAGCCAACCCCTGATCCTATCAGGATATTACTGTATTATTGAACTGGGGATTGAGGGACGGGCTTTAATAGCTACGATGGTATCAGGGGTCCAGCATTAAACTCCAGGAAGGGCCACGGCTTCGCATGCTTTCCCTGCTCTGAGGCAGCAATCGCATACCACAAAATTCTTGAGGATAAAAGTATTTTCATGTCTGCACCAAATTAACCCAGGTTCATACACAAAAGCCATCAGTGGGGGGCATAAGCCTGTGTTTGCAGAGCACCAGCCTTTCAAACAGCCCAGGAGAACACCCTTGCCCTTGGGCACCTGTACCTCAGCTCATGGGAGAGCCCCAGCAGCACAGGGCTGCTCTCGGGGGAGCACAGCGAGAGCCCCTGTCTGGGCACCCTCCTCTCCACCTGGAAATCACCCCAGCGGCTGCTGGCCCAGAGCAGCTCCCGAGCCCACCACCACGCACAGCTGCATGGATGCATGGGAAAGGGCCAGACCTGGGCCCCGGCTCTGCTCCCCTGTGCTCCGGGCAGGGGCATTTCTGGCAGGGCAGAGGCAGGACAGCAGCGTGCCATCTTGCAGCAGGTCTCCAACACCGGCAACCTGATCTGGCCTCAAAGAAAAAGGAGAATGCACCAATATAAGAGCTCGGTACAGGCACTTCGTGTGTGTTGGTAAGGGATGCTGGAGCTCATTTAACACGCAGCAGTGAGCACTGGAGAGCACACAAGCCCCACAGCCATGCTTGTGCCGGGTCCATTGCACATTAGGAACTGTCGGCTGAACCCCTATCACTCCCTTTCCCCTCTTCTCCCTTCCCCTGATTTACTCACAACAGAGCAGCTACAGAGCCCCGCCAGTAACCCATCCTGGTCTCCTGTTTTCTCCCAGATGTTCAAGACTTCCCTCTCCCCAGCAGCTCCAAAGAGCAGTGCAGACACGAGGACAGCATTTGCTGTGTGTGCCAAGCAATGCTCAAAGCGACAGGCACCTAACTTGGAGCTCTGCTGGTCTGCCATTTGCATGGCAGTGGTGTACCCATAGCACCCACGTGGGTGGGAATATTGGTCTGGACATGTAGCTGAGCCTAAGAAATAGAAAGGACCAAGCCTAAATTACCATGGATTTCATGTTTTTGCACAGCTTGCACCATGTCTGCTATTTACCCCAGCCTCTGTAAGGCTGCAGTTAGGAGCTCAGAGGGTAAAGGTGGAGGGCCAGGGAGCCTCGGCTGTTTCCTGAGCTTGGAAAGAGCAGAGGCTCCAGAGTCCAACTCCACCACCCAAGCTGGAACAGGGCTGGACGCAAGGAGAGAAAGAGAAACCTCAGCAGCTGCCAAAAACCACGTGCCAGCCCGGAGCTCACCATCCTGCCAGCCACAGCTGAAGCAAAGGCTCAGTAGGGCGGCAGAGCCCAGCTGCAGCTCTCCACACATGTGTTGGTCCAGTTTTGGCAACAGGTCCTCCTGGAGACCTCGGTGTCTGGCTACCTCTTCCAGCAGTGGCATTTGCTCCCTGCTGGGCTCCCATCTCCCATTGCTCACACCTTGCCCATCCCACTGAATCGCTTGAGCCCTGCCCATGCAGCGCTTGGACCCCCCAGGCCCTCCCATGTGGCACCACTGAGCTGGAGGAGCCTGGCCCGAATTGGCGGGCAAGATCCTGGCATGGAGGGTGGATGCTTGGAGGCCAAGCAACAGCATGTTGATTTTTGGATGGGAGGCAGAGGAGAAGCCTCACAGTGCCTTCGCCGGGACACCGGCTCCCGGCTGGGAGGGAGCTGATGCCCAGTGCTGGCATCCCAGGGAGGACAGCTTGATCCCCGCCAGCTCCTCCCAGTGCTGCATGCCAGCAACAACCACTTGAAAGGCAAAACAAACAGGAGCCGAGGGAGCTAACCGAGAACAGATGAGAGGCGCTTCTGTTCAAGACGCTGTGAGGAAACAAATCCCCGCGCTTGCCGGAGTGCATTGAGCAGGCTGTAACGAGCCTCCCGCCTGTTGCCGTGGCAGGAGCCACGCAGCAGCAGGGCGGGGAGGAGAGAGGCCTCTGCTCCAGGGGTTGAGGAGAAAGGGGTGCCGACATTAATTGGCTGGCAAAAGGTGGCAGCTGGAAATGAAAGGCTGCCTTCCCCCCCCGCCAAGCCCCCTTGTGCGCCGAGGGCCCCCTCCATGCAGAGGCAGCAGCGGCATGACATTTACGTGCTGCACACCGAGATCCCAATTAGAGGCGAATGGCTCGCATGCTGCACGCTTTAATTAATTGCCTTTTCCTGTTGGAAAACAGCTTCTCTGACAGATTGGGACAGAGCAGAGGGGGCAGCTGCTCCCCGGCCAGCAGCTTGAGGGGCCGGCTATGGGGCTTGGCTTCAGCACCGGTAATGCTGGGGGAGAAACAGTCACCATGCACCCAGCTGTGACCTGGTCCCTGCCCTCTCCTTCCTGCCCAGCACAGCTCCTGGCTGTCATGTAGAGCTGGGGTCCCAGCACCACCCAGCTACCAGGTGACCCCACGGACACCCCGCACCAACCACATGTGGGTATGGTGTCGGACTTCCAGGGGGAGTCAAATGGAGATGCTGGAGATGGAGCAACAGGCCAGCAAGGGAGAGAGGACAGAAAACACAGGACTCATTAGGGCTTTTAGAGAACACTGGCTCCTACCGAACCCGACCAACCCACCATTAACCTCTTTCCACACCATGAATTGGCTGTTACTTTTGACTCCAATTCCCACCTCAAACAGCTTCCATCTCCAGAAGGACTGTACCCCTCACCCTTGAGGTGACTAAGTTTCTTTAATAGCCTCTTGTGAGGGACTCCATCAAAAGTCTTTTGAAAGCTAAATAAAATTCTCTGCACCGTATTTCTCCTTTCCCCAGGATTTTGTTAGCACACTTAAAGGCTCCTGACAGGCTACGGCTGAGAAAAGCTTTTGGTTTTTAAGATTGTTTCCTGCTCCTAAGCAGCAAAGCTCTCATTTTGCTCCTAAATTGGGGCAGCAAGCATGCATAGCTCTGGTTTGGCTTCCTCAGGCAGCTCGTGATGAATTTCCACAGTGCTCCTGGCAGGGCGCTTGCCTCAGCGGTGCGTTATCACACTGCAGTGAGCAGGTAAGCTGCGAGGTTTGGGGAAGGAGCCCCGTGCTGCTGCTGCACTTGCCCTGGATGCAGGCAATCCCACCGCCTCCTGTTCTGTGCAGGGCTCCATGCGCCAGGTCATCATGTAGATTCAGGGGTGCCACTCGAGGTACTGGTCAACTCAGTCCTGCCCAAACCAACCAAGGAAGACCGCTAGGCCAGAACAGCGTGGTCCAAGGCAGAGAAAGAGTTTTGTTCTACAAGAAGCATGGAAGGCGTAAGAAATAAATTGCTTTTTTTGGGGGGGAAAGTGAGCCCATGGCATGTCTGCTCAATTTTCCCTCCTGTCCCCCTTCTTCCCACCCACCCACCTCCCTCTGTCAGGTCTCAGGCAGGGACAGAAACTGAGCTTGGCAGATTCTAGGTCTGAAACTCAAAAAAAAGCATTGCGCTCTCTACATACAAGCTCACCACCACTGAGAGCACGAGCACCTGCTTAGTTGTGTGGCCACAGCAGGTCATCTATACAAAGCATGTCCAAGGCAGCATCTGAAGATTAAGCCCATGCACACCCACCCTGCCCACTGTTCCTGCATAATGCCTGGATGAACACAGGAGTCAGGCTGCAGCTCTTACCAGCCTTTGGCCCAGAGCTACAAAGCGGGTTAGGAGAAACATCAAAGCTGCCTGCTCCTATCAGGCCTCCAACCTTACCTCATCTGGAAGGGTTTCCCCTACAGACCTCAAATAAAAAGCTGCTTTGGAGCTTCAGAGATGTCCCGAGTTGATGTCAAAAACAGCAGCTGTGGTTTGCTCCTGCTCCCACTGAAGCTCACTGCCCACTCTGCCATCGTCTCCAATGGGGGCAGGTCTGGACTAAGGGGAAGTCCTCAGCAGAGCAGGCTTCAGGCCTCTGCACAGCAGCCAAGCCAGAGTGCCCAGCAATGGTGCATGCCAGGTCTTTAAGAATCTGCCAACACTAGAGTGAGACATCCCAGAAGACCTTTCTCCAACCACGATAGAAATTTTTCCATAGGTAGTTTGGCTCTGGCTATGGAAATGGACATCTGTAAATGTTCTGCAACACATCTACCAAGAACGGGCCTCCAGACTCTTCCAGGAATCATGCAGGGAGAGGGAGGAGGAGATGCCAGGCTGAGCTGAAGCAGAAGCAGGTTTTTTCCAGGCTCTGTTTTCCTTTGTTTTCAAGCAGAGCAGTAAACAGCTCTCCCTAGACCTGCACCGCCCTGTCTGCCCAAGTCTTCAGCTGAGACATAGCTCCTCCAGCTCCCAAGTGCCAGCACATCCTCAGGCCACCCCACACTGAGGCAATACAGGGATGCATGAAACCTTCCTCACCACACAAGGGAATCCCGTTTTTCAGGCTGCTCTCCTGTCAGATCAGGGATGTGATTGGCTCAGAGCAGGTTTTAGAGCCTCATTAACACTCTGCAATGAGGCCTGGCAGCAGCTGATTTGATTTAAGGTTCATTTCCAGGCTGTGATTTAAGAGAAGATTTGCTTAATGTTCTCTAACAGACTCTTCTGACTGGGAGCTTGAGTGCTGCCTAATGACAGCCTTATTTATTGTAATGTCTTTGCAGCACAGAGTCTAGAGGAGCCGAGCAGGAGCACAGCAGCTGCCGGCAGGTGCTCAGACAGCAGGGGAAGCATCCCTCACCGCAGAGTGGTAACACTGGGGTGTGCATTCCTGTATCCAGAACAGCCAGATACTGCACCCCTTTTCTGCTCTGAGAGGTCAGCAAGATAGACCACTCTGCCTAAGACAGACAGTGCTGCATCTCTACATACCTTTTCAAGTGGGATAGGAGAAAGGCTCCTCTTTCTCCCTACTGCAGTACTTGAATGATGGGAAACACAGAAGTGCCTGCTCATCTCCAGACTGGTTAAAAGGCGATTTGCAATCAAGACTCCCAAATGCTCCTCCCTGTTTCCCAGTTTTGGGCTTCCAACTCAAAGGCTGAGCCTGCTTTCCTCCTGGGAAGGGGGTGATCATCATCTGACATTTGTAAGCTACCTTGAGCTTCTGAGCTGGATGTACCTATCCCAAGGCCAAACACAGAGACAACCATCACACAAATGAAGACAGTAGATCAAGCAAGGGTTTGTCATATTTTAATGACATTGATCTTTGGTGTTTCCTTCGTTAGCACTCACACTCTCCCCGTCCTTCCTCCACAAGCCTGCTAGGGATGGAGAGTTACAAACGAAAAGGAAAATCACATTTGAGACTAAAAACAAAATACCAGAGCCTTGATTTCTCCACTAGAAACTACATGTACAAGGTCAAGATTTCACATGCAACACCTTACATCACAGACCCATACCTCACAACCTGGCCTGGAGCTGAAAGACATTTCCTGCCCCCTGCCAAGGAGGTGCAGCTCAGTCCTGGCACCATGAAACCAGTGGGATGGCTCATTCATGTTAATATTGGCACAGCTTAGAACATCTTTGTGTGAACTGCATCCTCACTAGAGAGCAGCAGCCCTTGTCCCTCTACCCATCTATACAGCAGCTCTGCTTAGGTTCCTGCTAAGTACTAAACTAACTCTCTAAAAAGGAAAGATCCCCACCTGTGAGCAGATCCTGAGCCATGCAGGTTTTGGCAAAGCCCAGTTATTCCCAGAAAAGATGACAGTGCAGGCAGGACGGGTCTCAGAACACCCCGCTCTGAGGGGGGAGCAGTGCTGTGCCACGGAGCGGGACTGTGGCCTGGAAGACTCCTCCACTCCAGCAATGGAGCTGGAGCATCACACCGAGGTTTGCCCAGGACTGCCTGTCTCCACAAGGATGCTGCAGGCCCCCTTCCCTTTCTTCACTCTACTGATCAGCCCCTGGGCATGAAAGGGCAGGAAAGAGGAAAGGAAAGAAGCTTTAAAAAGGATGACACTGACCAAATTACAGGGTTAGGGCTGAGCTCAGGGGATCCCATGGGGCTTCAAAATCTGCGTGATGTGCAGCCAGTATGGTTCATATTCCTGTTAACTCTTCAGCAGTGGGAAAGTTGGAAGTTAAGTACTCTTTCTTCCCCATGGCTTCCCTTGCAGTCCTTATCCCTTCCCACTCACCCAGGATAGAGAAGCCCTCTGAACCACCAGCATCCCGTCAGAGCCACACGTCCCTACCCTTCTAGCTCCTGGCCAGCTGTGAGGTACAGGTCTCTGCTGAGCAGTACAAAGGTAGCACCAACACACAACTCAATCTCTACCTGTTCCGCGACTCCCCACTGGTGCTGTCATTACTATAGAAGTTGGTACTGTCAGGAAGATGGTTATTATTAGTTAGGTCACTGTATTCAATTGGTCCCTCAGTGTCCATGGAGGACTGGGCCTGCTCTGGCAGGTCCAGATCACCACCACTTTGTCCTTCACTCCCGCTAGGGGCTGTCCGCGGGCTCAGGCCATGCTCTGACAGCTGCATAGACTCTGAAAGGATCCGTCCCTCCAGCTCAGCTGCCAGCTGCTGTGAGGTGGACTGCTGTGCTGATGTGCCCTCAACTCCGGTGGACTCTGCACCAGTCTGAGAGCTGCGGTGGATCCGGTGGCTCACAATGATGTTGTTCCCAAAGCCGCCCATGGACGCCATGGTGGTGCTCTGCTCCCGCTGGACCACAGCAGTCATGCCACCTTCTGCCATCAGCCTTTGGATCCTGCTCAGGGCATCCTCCCCACTAGCCCCGTATTCTGGACCTTCACCTGCAAGAGAAAAAGCAGAAGCAACTTTGGTGCACAAGGCAAACTACAACACAAAGAGAAAGCATGCTAGGTAGATGCATCATGCAGTGCACATGTGCTGGGACAGAAGATGCCTTTTGTTCCAGAGGGAGCCCAACATTTTATTTCTGTAACTTTCAGTGAAGTGCCAAACAAAGGCACTGAACTCTGTCAAGAAAATTGTGGCCACTCCCACAGGTATCCCTCACAGACTTGCATGTCCAAGCCTTGGAGAAGCAACTCTTATCTAGCCATACAGGTGGGGAAAAAAGAGGAGTCAAAGAGGCAGTGGGTTTTCTCACAGCTGCAGAGACAGTCCCACCAGTCCCACAGGGGCAGGAAGAAAATCCTCAGTTTGCTCTGCAGTAAACCAAACATTTCACCATGGTGTTAAAGAGTCCTGTGGCCTTTCCTACTTCACCTGTTTGAGAACATCCCAGGCAGATGACACGATGGCAATCTCCCCAGTATCAGGGAGGACATAGGCAGCTGGCCAAGAGCAGACAGCAGCTACAGAACACAGTGTTTGCTTCCACATCACCTATGATCAAGGAAAGATCAAGTGTGTAGGCTCCTGCTCCTTTTGACTGGTATCTTTTGAGGAATGCCTACTCTATCTCTGAGCCTTCCCTTCATAGTTAGGCTGTACTGAGCTCTGAGGGAACCATCACCAAATGCCTTGGTTGCTGAAGATTACTTTTGAAGAACAAAATCTCACAGAAAAATAGTCCATGTAGGAGATTAAATCCCCATGGCAGGAAAGTCCAGCCCAGTTCTGTTTCCCAGCATCCTCCTTTTGCTCCAAACCCTACCCAGACTGTTTGGGGAAAACAATTTGTAATCATAAGCTGCTAGAATTATTCCACAGTGGGATCCTGACAATTCTTATTAAAGAGATAAATCTCACTCCCAGCTCCATGAAGCCATCGCAGTGCTGATTAGGGGAGAGGAGAAAGCCATGAGCTCTCCTGGCACCAAGGAAATGAACACAAATGTCAACAAGGCTAGATGTAGGCAGGAGTTAAAACACAATAAAAAACAAAATGCCACACTGACTAGGAAGACAAAACCGCTTGGGGCTGTGGGATGGAGATCATGTATCCAACCTGAGAGCTGGGGTATTCAGCACAGTCTACACCATGCCACTGTAGAGGTTATTTTGTAAAAAAGCAAAATAGTTAACTGCTGTTAACGTGTTGTGCAGTCAGTCAGTGACAGCTTATTCCCTTTCTCATGGGCATAACGGTACTTGCATCAGACACCACCAGCTTCCTCCACCACAGGGTACAGCTAATTTCATCTTCAAGCAAGTCTGCTGACATACTGCCCTGCTGTAGAAATACTATGGACATTAAGGGCAAATTTAATTCTCACAAGTAGAGTAAGTCCCTTTCTGCTAGGAATGTAGTAAGGCTGCTATATCCACTATACATACAGCAATTACATAGCTCCTTGGTTAGAGCATCAGTGAGACCACAGAGACACCAGTAACCACATGAGAACCTGGAGCAGAGTCTGGAGGAGTGAGCAAGAACACCCCCTGGGCAGAGCCTGACCCACAACTCTAGCAGAGAAATCCTGTTCAGGATGCGGCCGATGCATGAACTCGGAACCTGGCTGACCAGCACGAAGACTGAGAACAGACAGAGGCAGCTATTAGACTGGAAACTTCAGCATGAAAAGCACACATGCCAGGGGATATTGAAGCATGAATCATGAGCAGAAGTAAGTGGAAGGTTTGAGAAGCATGGTTTTGGATTCAGTCATCGCTTCCTTCTGAGGGCATAGTGGTAAGCACTTCATTACCAACCATCTGGCCAGGCCAGAGAGGAAGCTTGAGAAAGCCAAGATGTGCAACCTGGCTTAGAGACATGCCAGCCAGCCCTATCTACACAAGTCCTGAAACAGCAGGCGCTGTGCTCTTGACAGATCACTTACTATAAACTAGCCCAATACAGGAGCATTGGAACAGCGAATCAGCAAGGATCCCCAGCCAATGCTCCTCAGCATTACAAACATGTGCTTCGCCAGAGGCGTCCATGCAGACAGCACACACCACAGCACCCCCTACTCTTCCCTGCTCCTTAATTACCATGTGCCATGGCTGAATTTCCAGTTGAGGCAGCTGCTTGCTCAGAAAACAGGCACGGGCTGATGCCACAGCAGAAATCAGCAAGTCACGAGCCTTCAGATTACAAGCACAGAGATACATCAGTGTTGGAAATTCCATTCAATGGCCAGAAGTGAGCCTCACCATTCAAGCAGCCAACAAGCACCTCTGCTTTGGGGGTTGTTCTCCCCTTTCCCCCCCTCAGGTTTTGACAATGACTTTGGCTGACTGGTTCAGAGCAAAGCTTCCTGTGTGATTTGCCTTGAGCTGAGCTACAGCACAGATTCACATACAACCCGTTTCTACTGCCTGGTG
Organism: Balaeniceps rex; assembly: GCA_013401315.1. Taxonomy (NCBI): domain Eukaryota; kingdom Metazoa; phylum Chordata; class Aves; order Pelecaniformes; family Balaenicipitidae; genus Balaeniceps; species Balaeniceps rex. The sequence goes on from VYZW01017256.1 coordinate 57,160, forward strand.
ACTCCCACACACGTTCTTTCACCAGGCTGCCAATGCAGACTACATTAGTACTCAGTGCAAGTGAAATAAGCTAACTTCCATTTGGTGGAGGTTCCGAGTATGCACACAGACACTTACCCAAAACAACAGCAATGTCATAAACCCTACACCTCAGATTGCTAGAAGTTTCGACTTGCTGCAGTGGCCAAACCCCATTCCCTGCACCACCAGCTGAACAAAACCAGGACAGAGAGAAATCCCATACTTTTGGCACTTTTTTCAGACTCCAAAGGGTTTAGGCATATCCAGAGCATGAACCCAAGCTTGTGCAGGAGTAGGCCAAGTGACAGCAAATCTAATTCTCCATATGGAGAAGGCAACTCCTCTTCTCTCATTTTATGCTCAAAACTACATTCTGATCTCCCAGGCTCTGTAAAATCCTTTATCTTAAGCTCTCATTCTTCTAAGTCTATCTTCTAGGGTCAGAAAAACCTCACAGAGCACTACAGACAAAATCTAGAAAACTGAGCTAACCAGCTCCAGCTACAGTGTGTGAAGTACCAGAGTAAGCATAACACCTGCCAATTCGTCCTCCACACAGGCTGACCCTGTATCAGAATCTGTCACAGAGCAGGAAGCAATCTTGAGACACAGTCTCCATCTTTTTCTAGACAGGGACACAAGTTCTGTGCCTGACAGGACAGAAAAGCATCACCCATGGTTCCCTTCTGCAATACAAGTATTAGTGTTGTGTCCACAGTGCTGTGTTCCTACGAACCTTTTCTACTCTAACCGAAGTGATCCTTCCAGAGGTCCAAAACCCCATCTACCCCAAACACACACACACAAAACATTACTCTTGAGAGTAATTATCCCAAAGACCAGGGGATTTCTGTCAATCTAGCTGACTGGCTCCAACATTTACAAAAATACTCCCTAGCTAATGCATCTGTCTTTAGAAGTCCCCTGCCACGCTACTCCAGCAAGACAAGAGTTTGACACAGAAGACTACAAAGGCGAAACATCTTGCAAACTTTCAGTGGAGCTGGGCATAAGGCAGGAGCATTTCCACTCTTAAATAGAGTGGTCTCTGAAGTATTTACTGGGAGTACAACTTGTTTATCTCTGGGCATGGATGGCACACATCTGATAAAGAGCAAAGCCCACAGAAGCAAGGATGAGATCAGGCTCCTCTGTGGGTTCTACTGACATCGCTCTTGATTTTTTTCCTATTTTCAGCTTTACTCTTTCTAAAACCAGCAGTAGTTCGTAGCCATGCTTGCAAACAAAACTTCAAAATTAGAACTAAGACTGAGCACTGCAGAGATATCCAAGTCTTCAGAGAACATGGAATAATAGCTGAGGTGTGAGCTGACCCACTAATTCAGATGCTCAAAGATAAAAATATCAGCATTTTAAAATGAATTCACTCCTTGCATAAGAATACGAAAGGGAGGGTCACAGCACAGCATAACCAGCTATGAATAATCACATCTCCCTTAGTGCCAGAAGAAATACTACCAGTTACTCTTCTCCCCAGCCAAGCTCAGAAGCATGTTGACACTTCCTTTCTGAGGTAGCTAATCCAAACAACTCTACAGAACTCAGAAAAGACACAACTGCTTTGACTTGTAACAAATTTCTTAGCAATAGCTCACCTTGGTGATTTGTACAAGTGAAACTTATTTTTGTAGTAAGAGTTTAAAAGTAGCCCCCGTAATTTAATCCCAAGAGATCCAGGTACTTGGAGTAGCTCACACTGTAAAGGCTTGCATAGTACATGCTTCTAGAACCTGATGCTATCTTTTAGGTAGTGATTTTCAGAGGGCTTTAAAGAGAAACTGAAATTTGCAGTTTTACAGGACATATGACGCACATTTTACAGATGGATGGGCAGATGAAAGGCTAAGGGATCTACCCACATTTCTACTCGGAGAATGAGAGGCAGATCTGGAAGCTGATCCCTGGTGTCCTCATTCCCATTTCCACACTAATCACACAAAAGTCACATCACATCTGACAACAGCATTGCAAGAACATGTTCAGCTAATGTAAAACAACATGTTCCTTTTTAGCATTCATGAGGCTTGGCTGGGGACAGGGTGTTCTTGCCCATGCAGTGCCCCAACACATGTTCCTAATCTCTCAGATTAAATAAATTACATCACATGCAGGCACACTGACTCTGCTTATAAGTGCTCCTTAGGCATCCTCAGGATGCTTTGCTTCTACCAGGAAAGTTTCATTTGCATGTGCTGTCTTTTCATTACTAACAGTTTGAACAGACTGAAACCCACAAACCCAAGCCTTCATTTTACAACCCTTTTTCCTCTCAAAAGTATCTGCTGCAAACTCTGAAAGCAGTTGGACATGATGGAAATTTGTATTGGCTGGTGAGAAACACTTCAACCAAATAGGTTAAAAACTGTGTATGGCATGACAGTAGTCAATATATTGCTCCCTCAAAGACAGGCAAAGTAACAATCCACTGACAGCAAGTCTTCCGACAGCTACAATTTCAGTAGTTCATAACACGTGCCTACTTGCACAATGAGCATTGAACTAGCCATCTGAATTTTAAGCCCCAAGGACAATGCAGATGATAGAAATCGAGACGACAATTGCCTTTCAGTTATTTCTGTCAAGTTTTTTTGAGTGTGGGTTATTTTTTTTCTTTTTAAACAACTGGATTACCTGAAAGATCTATTGATGTACTGTCAATAACCAGGGGACAACATGGATGCACAATCAAACAAGTGTCCTGCAGCTCTGCAAAGGTCCCTTTCCCTCAGCCTGCAGTACCTTTTGCACAGTTGCAGTCCCTGACAGTAACAGCCACTTGCACCCTGCTCCACAGATCCAGCAGTCTGAACAAGCGGCAGCCGCAGCCTGACCCAGTATAGACTGGGAATCACAATTTCTAAAGGTTAAAGCTTTGGGCTATTAAATCTCATTAGGAATTTTTGTTGGTTTTTTTAGGTGAGATTTAATTTGCCAGTTGAATACAGATCCTTCCCCCATCATGCCTGTCCATTTGCAAGGGAAAGCATAGTACAACTCCCAACAGATTGTTTCTAATTAAGAATGCCTCAAAGTTACAACTCCATCGCTATTTCCACTATGTCTGCCAGCTTAAAAAAAAGTAGGAGACAGCTGAAACAATGTTTTAGGCATTTCTTGGTACCTCTCCTAGTTTCCTCTCAACTCTAACTTCCTTTGGTTTATGTGTGGCTTGGGAGCAGAGTTCACAAGGCAGCTATCAACTGCTGCAAAACAAAAAGATACAGACATTAGAGGGATTCACTTCTAATAAAGTCATCAAATACTCATTCCTCCAAAGGAGGTAGAAAGATAATCAGAACAGCACAGTCCCCGCAGAGCTTTGCATGAGAAAAGGAAACTATTTATACCCGTGCAGAGCTTAATTAGATTTCTGATGCAATTCTGCATAATTTTTTTTTTGTACAGTAAGCACGTATCTGCAAGAAATGCCCTGAGCCAGAATTCCCCACAACAGCAGGGCCGACAGGACATAGGACAGAAACCCACTCTTGGGGGTAGCACTATCCTTTTTTTNTTTTTTGTTTTGTTTTGGATTTTTTTGCCTCATGACGAGGTGATAACTAAACCACTTTCCTTTACATTACTCAGAATCACATCTGATTTATCCATTCTGCTGCTGATAATACCGCTAAGCCTTTATGTAGTGATTTACATCTTCAAAGCCCCATAAAAAACACTAATTAATCTTCACAGCCCCTGGTGTACTGTATTATGGGAAGATTTATTCCCTTTTGGTAGATGATTGATAATTTGCCCTAGGTCACACACCAAGTTAGTGGTAGCACGTTTTTTTCCTTTTTTTTTTTTTTCTTTGTGTCCCTGACATCTAGATTCTGCTATTAGGAAACACTGTTCCCCTTTCAACAGGCAAAGAGTTATGGTAGATACAGTAGGCAAATTAACCATCAGAAAAGCAGCACAGAATCTAATCTGGCCTGCCCGAACACACTGGACGAGCATCACAAGAGTTTATGATGCTGGAAAAACAGTAACCTTAACGTCACAAGCAGCGCAATGGGGCTCAAGTGTAATGTGAAGCACGAAGACTCTTGGATGGACCAGACTGCTGATGCCACAAGTTCTTGGCTAACTGGTTGAGGTGTCGGTAACAGCAGCTGAAAATTTGTCTTTCTGCTTCATGATAGGTCCTTATACTATTCTCTGTCATTCCAAAAACAGTTGGTTTTTTGGATCCTACACTGACAGTTAATGTCTTGACAGCTCCCTGTTTTGAGCTGCTCTTGAGCCTTTGCACAGGAATTTCCACTGAGGATGCAACTGACATAAGAACTGATCAACTACAGGGTAAGACCGCTTGGCTCATCTCCAGTGCATGCATCCATACTGGAATAACTCCTTTGTTCTAAAGATCCTTATATAGGAGACAGAGGTGTGACAGCCCATTTTGCAGGTGAGGCCACTTGCAAGGGCACAGGCAGTAAGTCAACATCTGAGCCAGAAATCACACCAGATGTGGAACCCGCCAATCTTCTTCCAAGAAAGAAAGGGAGACAAAGAGAAGTGTCTGTCCTAGGCTTGTTATCTACACTCCTTTTCTTCCAAATGCTATGTGTTTTGCTTCTTTGTAGAGATACCCTGCCCACGGCACCGGTAAAGAACAACCCTTCCCCATCTCATTAATGGTCTAGTTAAAAACCGTGATCTAGATCTGAAAGTTGAAAGGTTAATTAGAAAGAACAACATAATGAAACCTTCAGACGATTGCAGAACAGCAGCAGAGAAGCAGCACTGGAGAACTCAACTGGTTTAACAGAGCAGAGAAAGACCCCCAAGCCTACAGCATCAGCCATCGTGGCCTTGATGCAAGAAGGTCCCATGCTGTACCCTGTTCTCAGTCTGCATACCACATTCAGCGGAAGAACCAGTTTCCACAAGTTCAGCATTTGTCCAGACATCCTATGTTCCAGCCTTATTCACACGCCCTCAACTGTACTAACCTTCCAGAGAGGTTAATCTCAGCTCCACTGACATAAGCAGATGGGAAACCCACAGGTCAGGAATTTGCCACTTAACTTTAAACAGAAGAGCTGAGATCAGAGAAACACAAAGCTTTATCACACATGCTGGATACTGCACAGCAGAAACTGTGGAAGAGTTGCATGCCAAAAAGCATCTTTCAGAGTGACAGAGCACAAGCAAGGCATGTCATGAGCTGCTTCCCAAAGCCAAATGGGTCCAACACGAACCAACAACTTCAAAACTGTCTCCTTGATCTTCTCTGTCTTTCCTATGTATATACTGCCCAACTCCTTCCTAGCCAAGCCTTCAGAGTTGGATTCAAGCACAATGCTACCATATAGAGACAAGAAGCCTGGACAAATCATCATGCTTTCAAAAGATCAGTGACTTTATCATCATATAGGAATTGCACATCAGCTGCTTCCAGCTCTTTACATGTTGGTAAGTTTTCCTGGACTGGAAAACGCTAGAGATGTTTTTGAATAGCTGAGCTGGAGACCTATCACAGCCTTCACTGATCAGACTAAATGGAATACTCATACCTGCTTTGTCAGAAGTGATTTACAGCATTTTATTTTGTATCCAGATGCTGAGCTTGTAAAGCCTGTACAGGTTTTAGATGCAGAGGTTGAAGGACCATGCTAAACTCTAACACAGAGGCAGAAAGAATAATTCTTAAACAGTTTGCAGCCTTACTGATGGTTAGAGTTCAGATTTGTGAGGAGTGATGCCAGTACAGCTGATTCTACAAAGACAAAATGATCTGGAGAAGAGTTCATTTCACCCCCTAAAAGCATGTGAAAAAGACAACTTCTCTATTCATATGGACAGAGTTTCACTCTCCTGATCATCTTGGCCTGGCTACAGGCAAATTAGGCTGGAGAAGTCTCTGCTGAAGAGATAACATGAATGTCCAAATGCATTGATAGGATGTGGAACCTATGTGGAAACTCCTCATTCACCATGTAAGCTCTGTCAGACAAATCATTGCTTGAGCTCCTACCTTCCCCAGTCCCTGCAGAGGCGGATTCCTGCTCCTGTACCTCCCTCTCTGTCTGAGTCTCGGCATTCTGCAGCTGAGGCGCCAAGGTCTGGGTACCCTGCGAAGTCACAGAGGTGGGGGGGTTTCGGGGTTGCAGGCCTATGGCATTCATCAGGCCCATGTCCCTGTCTGTCCTCCATGTGGCTCTGCTGGTTCTGAAAAGAGAGAAAAACAAATAAGACCAGGAGCATTGGAGGCAACATGTGCCAGCAAGATTGAAGTATCCACCTGAGCCTCTTCTTGCCTCCACTCCAACCAGGCACCTGCTAGCCACTACGCAGATGGGGCTGGAGGGAATTGTGACCTGCACTTATTTACACACACACAGACACCCCCTCTCCAGCCTCAGCTGGCTGGTCTCTTGAGTTTTAAGCCAACAGAGTCTTATAGTCCACTCACCCTTCCACAGAAGCAGCGTGTCTGACAGGCATAGACAGATGTCCCTGCAGCATCACTAAGCCTGCAGAACAACTCTGTCTCAGGGTCACTGAGTTGAGTAGGAAGCATGACATGCAACGCAGGACCATAAACACATACACAACCTCCCTCTGCACATCGGCAGGGTGTTTTTAACTCCCAAGGACGCAGCCTGTGTCCCTTCCCTCCTCTGGACCTTGTAGTTTGTCAGCATCACACATGAATGCAGTACAGCAGGCATTTGTGCCCGTTCCAGTTGGACAAGAGAAATTCTCTGTTCTCAAAAGCAAACAACAGGAACCACCTCAAGGCTCATTAGCTTCTCAGAATCGAACAGTTGAAGTGTACGACGCTACAAGAGCTGACTCTTGACAATGATTGGATGCTCTTTCCAAAACTGACCTCTGGCTGTAAGTGCTGGGAATGGTAAAGAGATTCTAGGAAAGATTGTCTCATTCACAACCTTTTCTCATAAGGTTTTGAAACTTGCCACACTTTTCTTGCTCTTTCTTTGAGCTAGTTTATTCTTGAGCATTATTTCTGTCTTCAAGCTGCTCCTAAGCCATCATGCAAGACTGATACATGCTGCCAAAAAACTGAGTAGTGACAATATCCACTCACATGGCGGAGTAAAGAATCTCTACTGTTTCTTTTTCACCTTCAATCAGACCAAGGCTGTAGGACAGCACAGACATTGCCCTGTACACCAGCTCATAACTTCATTGGGATCCTGGAGCTCACAGTTCAGAAAGAAGACTGTCACCCTCTTGCTGAGAACAGCTGGCTTACAGAGAAGTACTCGTCACTGGGGCAAGAAGCAAGGGACTGTAGCATCACCCTCGTGTTTAGAGTAACTAATGTGTGCATCACCAGACAGACTGGATGAAGCAGCCAATAGGGCTGTCAAGGGATCTAGGTTTATTTTTAGAGTTTATTGCTGAGAAACAACTGTCCCATGACCAGAAACTAAAGGGATGAAAATCTGTCACCAGGACCGCCCAATGGATTTGCACTCATCTCTGTGAAACCCCCCGTTCTTCAGTTATCCTCCAAAGGTCATTTACTTTGAGTGGTGTTTTTGATGCATCAAGCCCCACATGTTCCTCCTGCAGCTTGCTCACAGATGTTACTGAGGCCACGGATGACACATACACTTCACTATCACTGGCAGCACTTTTGGGCACTGAATGTCATTTGCTGGAAGCAGGCCAGCTGACCCAACTAGGCAGTGTCAAGGGGGGGAAAAAACTGCATATTTAAAGCTGCCAGTGCTAAGGGAACAAAGAATAAGAAGTGGTGCTGCCAGATGTAACAAAAGCAGCAGAAAGGGTCAGGTCTCTCTAACCCACACCAGGAAACTCACCCAGGCCGCTCAGTGTTCCTGCTGCTGGAATGCACAGCGAAGACGTTCTCATTCAGCTGGTCCCAGTGGTACTCAACTCCAGAGTTTAAGGCCCTTGAAACACCAAAGAAGGAAAAAAATATTAGCATGACAGGACACTATTCCAGCCAGCACACGTTATGTCCCCACAGCACAAAGGGCAGTGTTGATTCCTGCCTTACAGAAACTGCAGATCTAGCTCAGTTCACATTTTCATTAAAAGGGATCATCACCATAAACAGCCTTGCAAACATGGAGTGCTGTATTACCCAGATTGCTCTGGAATATTCCATTCATTTCAATTCAATATTAGCACTGAGGCACAGCAACAGGAGCAGAGAGATTTTCAGGAAATGAAGACATACAACTGTGTGTATAAAATCAGGTTATCCTAACTCCAGGTGACTAAACAAAGAATTGGAATGGGAAGGCCAATTCTGTCTGTGGTGCCTGCCAGCATTTCCTGCACTACGTAATGCTAAGTAAAACACTGCTCTTATTCGACATTTAGTTTCCTCACAAATGGTTCTCATTCTACCTATAAATAAATCTCTACACAGCCCTCTCACTGACAGTCACTGTGGAGCAAGAGCACGTGTAGAGGATATTTTAATAAGTTTCCACAAAAGAGTTTGTACTGTATCAACTACATGCGTGTCCGAAAAGTCCAAAACTTGAATTTTACAGCTAATGCTACTAAGTTTAACAGAACAGCCAATGCTCTGGCAACCTTTCACAGTGCATTTCCCAAAAAGATACGCGAAGCCAGGGCTGGCTAATCACTTCACAGGAACAAGCAAGGTTAACAATGTATAGCTAATCATCACATCATTGCTGAAGACTACAGGCAATCACAGAAACTAAACCACCATAACCATAATGCTGTAAGGTCTCCCACTATGTCTAAGGCCCAACAGCTCTTAGACTGGAAGAGGATAAGAGCGAATCCAGCTTACTCTGTGCCGTACAGAAACGTCAGAGGACAGGCACACACTGTGCGCTCCAAGGCAGTATGGAGATCTCACACCTACTGCTGTGTCCCACCTCCAGAAGCACTATGGGCTGCATGACCATGGAAGAGATTTTCTGTACAGCTCCCTGTGAGCTGGCCTGGGGGTTTCAAAACGGTGCTGTGTACCACCACATGGCTGCTGGACTGCAGACACCTGATGGTGCTCTAGGTGGAGAGTTAACAGTGCTGTGCAGTGGTCATCACAAGGAGGGTTAAAACAAAAGAACACCCAAAAATCCAAAACCAAACCAAAACAAAAAAGTCCTGTGCAGACAGAAGGGAATTGCATCTGAAGAGCTGGACTTGTATCACACCGCAGGCAGTCTCAGAGCATGAACTAAGGGTAGTCCCATAATCTGAAGGAAAGATTCAGGGCAAGTAGTTGGTAGCTCATTACGGCTCAGGCACAAACATGGTGTTTTATGTACATATAGAAGCTGTTGTCCCTGTAATGAGATGCCTCAGCAGAACTGACAAGAACCCCAGCTTAAAGGATGCTGCAGGTCAGAAATGCTGCAATGGGAGAGCTGTGTGTGCTGAAGGACTGGGGCTAGCCCGCTATGGTGACAGCACCCCAGGTCAGAACCAAGGGCGAAAGCTGGAGAAAATTAGGTCAACAAAACCGTGCATGGAGTCTACAGGAAGTAATCAGTCATCACTTTTTTTTTTTTTTTTTNTTATACCCCATGAAAGCAGCTGCCAGGGAGATGCTGATTTACAAAGGCTTCAGAGTTTATTGACAGATGGTAACCTGTCACTAAAACCATGCCAGTCACTCTGGCTGCTCCATCCCCTGCCTAATATGCTGAGACTTAACTGTCACACTTTGCTGTCTGCAAAGTAGCTCCCTAGGCAAGCAAGACTTTCTGACCTGGTAGTCAAAATTTCCATAAAAAGTCTAGTTTGCTTGGTATCTGCAGCTATTATGCAACAGAGCTAAACTGACCCATGCTCTTCTCCCCCTCCTTCCACACTTCATGCTTTCCAAAGTACAGGCATGGTCCCCACAGCCACCTACACAACTGGTATTCCAGTCTCTCTGCAGGGCCAAAAAAGTGGCTCAGAATAAACAGTTGGCACTCCCTACTGCAGCAGCAAGCATCCTCACTGCTACCTTTCAGCAGACACTTCCCTTGACCAGCTAACCAACTTACCCTCTCCCAACTCCACCTCTTGCAAAAGAGTTCAAGTGATAAAGCCCTCAGCACAATCTTTGTTCCCTTTTGCATGCATCTACATCTCTCTGACCTGGAACCCACATCTGCCTCTCCACAGCCCTAAGACCAATTGGGCTTGCTCCCCATTAGGTCTTCCAGCCTTTGCATGATCGATTGAGGCTACAGAAGAGATGTTTCAGACTGCATCAAAGTACAGTGAGGAAAGCAAATATCTGAACTTAACAGAGGGAACTGGTTGGGCACTATCTTTTATACAAAGATCATTACTTCCCTTCTTAATAAGCAAAGATTTCATCAAAGAAATGCTGCTATCATATGGGTTAAGTGCCAGTTTTAAGACCATGCCTGCATTAGAAACTTGATCACATAATCGCACCTTAAACCAACTTAAGCACACAACAAGATGTGTGTGACAACCACAATTACCTTAGTTTAAATCAGATTTTCAATTAAGCTTAAAGATTTGCACTGGTTTAACCACACCTATTTAAAACAGTGCAGTCTCCCTTCTCGGAAAGCCTAAAGGTTTTTTAACTCCCATTGCAAAATACCGCTTGAATTTTGTAAACTAGCAAGCCTTTCATAGTATGTTTCCCAGGAGATTTGCAAATCAAGGCCTGACTATTCATTTCACAGAAGCAGAGCTTACACTGGAGAAATGAATATTTTTCGGGTAATGTAAGCGTTTAACTTTTGCTCCATCAAACTCTAGACATGGAAATGCTGGAAGCACTTTACATTTTCCAAGGCATAAGGTAGAAGCTCTGTGTAGCATGGAGCATGTTGCCACTTAGATGTGGACGCAGTAAGGAGGACATTTGTTGCCCAGGGCTTCAGGGTGAAAAATTGCAATTCTCCACACTGTGTCAGTCATGGACAGTGAAGTCCACTTAGTCAAGTTCTTATTTTCTTCCTTTTTATGGCTGTCACTAAGCTTTCTAAGCCCTCCCTGGAAATTTCCATTAGCTTTGTTAAATGCAGAGCTGCTCACAGCCTGGCTTTCCCAGCATGGATCTGTGCCGAGATGGACTTTTCCTTCACGCCTGTGTCCAGCTCACATTATTAACAAGCTTGGAGAGGATGAAGGGCACAGACTTGCATGCTTTGCTGAAAGTCAAGTAAGGATTCAGAGTGGAGCCTATTAAGTACCAAGAGCCAGTAACTTAGGCAGCACAGCCTCTCCCTCTGCATGGAGGTATTACTTACACAGCTCAGGTATGTCCCCCTGAAGAAACTAGGACCAAGCTCTAGGAATTAATGACAAAATTATTCACAGGTGACAAGAAAGCTGAAATACCATTTACTGCACTTGCTTAACCAGTATTTGAAAAGTAAAATGACAAAGCACAGGTCAGCACAAACCGACTTAGACATGTGGGTAACCCCAGCTGGCATAGCCAAAATTGGGAGTTGAAGAGGAAGAGGGATTAGGACAAAAGTTCCCCAACTCTACCATAACAATACAGCTCATGAGCAAGATGGCAAGACAAAAACCCCATAATTTGCAAGTAGGGTATGCAGTCCAGGAAGGCATAAATAACACTTACTGTCTTTTCACTTAAACCATCCCCAATACTGAAGAAGGCGGCAGCAATGGGCAAATGCACTGCTCTCCTTCTTCAAATCCTGCCACATGGAAAGGCCCAACAGTAGCACACTTGTCTGCTACAGTACTGAATTATATATTGATTAAGATATTGCTGCCTGCAATCTCATCTAAAAATATCAGCACAACTCCATTACTAGAATGAAGATTGTGGCAAGCCCAACATGGAGAAGACTAGCTGAAAAGCGATGCCATGCAGCATGCAGCTAGGTGAATATCTGATTTTCATGCTGCCAACGTTCGCTTTCTCCACAAAAGAAATTACTCTTTAAAGCTGATTTCTCAAATATACTGTCCATTCAAGATCACCAAGAGCAAGCATACAAAACCAGGCTAGATTACAAAGGGTTTGAATTCCCCAAGATGTGCTTTCTTCCCTTTGTGTAAACTTGTCATTCTTAAACCATTCAAACTATAT
>VYZW01017263.1:7262-24934 GCA_013401315.1 Balaeniceps rex
TTTTTCTCTTTCATCCTCCCCTAGCTGTCCTTTCCCCATTTTATCCTCAGACAGAGACTAATAAGAACTGATTCTACAGTAGTTTTCTACTGCACAGTAGTTTTCAATGTTTCTTCAAGCATTTGAAGGGACTGGAAAAGATCTCGTTGAGAGCCTTCTGCCCTGTCAACCTCAGCAATACTGAGGATAAAGGAAAAAAGTACACCATGGCCCAGATTCAATGCAACATCTGCAGTCTTAACTTTCATTTAGGTGCCTAATTTATTTCAGGAAAAAGCTTAAAGCTTAAATGCTTTGTTGAGATCTGGTATTCAGATCCCAAGAAGTCAGCCATTTCGGTATCACCCCCGGAGACTCTAAATATTGGATGCATAGTCTCTCAGTCCTCTGTGTACACATACATTTCCATCTGGCCTCCATATTAAAAATGGATTAACAATTGATCATCTAATTTTCTGTGCAATGGTCTGTATGCCTCCTATTCCACAGCCAACTTTTTTCTGCTGGTCCACAATTTTACACTGTGATTCAAATGGGCTTATAAGAAGGAAGGAAAGAAAGAAGGAAGGAAGGAAAGGAAGGAAAGGAGGGAAATCAATTTTTTTCTTTTAATGTCTGTGAATCAAGATCTGCAGCTGTGGCAAACTAATGCAAAGTACATTAGTGTCAACATCAGCAGCCGTGGAAGTGCCAGCTTCCAAGGATTCATTTAGATTTCAGTGAACACGTGCTGCATTGAGCTTAGTGTGTTAACCCTTGTTCATAACAAGGTTGATAAAAAAATACAGGCACTCATGGCTGGTATAATGTATTTATTGACCTTATTTCCACCAGCGTTGTTCTTTAATTTTTCTTTGTTAGAAAAATTCATTTAAAATTGCTGAACCAAGGAAACTAACTGCAGGGAAAAGTTCAGATATAGTACATCAATAAAAAATTACATTCTTTTGGTTAAGAGTATGACTGATGAAAATATCCACCAAATAAACCTGTGAAATGCTGACAAAAAAGTTAGGAAAAGAACCCAGCTATGACCTGTGTTAGATCGTGGTGGTGTGTCTAACTCTGTGAGGTGTTGAGTATCTTCTGTTTAACGTGGGCCAAATCCTGATTCCTTCTTCCAGAAAGTTTTCATTATATTTCAGCATATGACTATTTCAAACTTTGTGACCATGGAAAATGGTCATCTCCATGGAAAAATAAGCCTGTTTTTTTTTAATCAAATGTATCAAGAATACCAGGCTGGGTCTCCCAGGTGACCTAAGAGAGTCTCTGTGTTGCTGTCATATATATCTTTTTCTTATAAGATCCTGCTCCATTATTCTGCTGGTTGATATTTATTTCCCCCACTATGGTGAATAAAAAACAATTCTAGCTTCTAATAAACAAGTCCTGGCATTTCCCTCCTCTCCATACTTATTTTCCTCTGCATTTTTCCAGACTGGATTCATTTTTTGAATGACAAGTATAGTACCCATATTTCAGATAAGGTTTCACTAGAGCTTTCTACAGTGTCTTCAACGGCCTCCCTTTACTGAAAATGCCTCCCCTTGCATATTCTAGGATTTCATTAGTCTTTGTCATGGCTGTATCACCTTAGCAACCTGGAGTGAAGGATTTCTTTTTGTTAACTTTTTAAGAACTGTCAAATATCCCTCACATTACTCAGAAGGAGCTCTCTCAGAACTATCCAGTCCTCCTTATCCAGCACTTCTAACCTAATCTCTCCTTGTTTACACAATTTAATCTTCCCTGGTCTATTTATGTGATCCTAGCTAGTCTGATCCTGTCTAATTTAACCTATCCTTTCTAGTTATATTTATGGCACTGACATTAAGATCTCATAACCTCTTGCTGACACAGACTAAGTTTGTCAAGGAGAAGATCCAGAAATGAGACAGCTGCTGAGATATAAAGTTTGTGTTCTCACTTCCTCTCCTTGCAATTGATGCCATTGTCAACTTTCCAGTCCACTGATATAGGTGTAAAATTAAGGCTTTATTGTCTCTTATTTCAGAAATCCCAGGCAAGGAAAACAGATCTGGCCCCAAGCAAAGGGATCTAGTTATACTTTTTCTTCTCCCTGAAAGCCTAAGAAAACTAAAGTGAGGTATATTTAGTATGATCTTTTAATAGGTCTTGTCTTATCTTCTTTTCAAAATTGATTTGGAAAACCTGCCAGTAACAGAAAACAGCAAGGGCCAAGGGGGAAAAAGGCAAGCATTGCTCTATAGATCAGCTGTTATACTTCTGTGACTTTAGAAGCAGAAGTCTTAAGGCTTCAATACTTTTGACTAGTTGGAAAAATAATATAATTCATTCTTCTAAAAACCACATGAAAGACACATGGATGTTCACAGAGAAAAGCCAGTAAGATGTAAGGATATTATATTGATTAAACATACTCTACAGAATTTTGGATCCCTGACATTAGAAGAGCTGGAAAACAGCTTGCCAGACAAGAAGGGGAGGAGGGAAGATAAAGTTTTTGGCAATATTCTTATATAAAGTATAACAAAACTGAAAAAAGATGTTTTTGCTATACATACACTCTTACCTTTGGAAACACTGGAAAGGAAAAGCCAAATAATCACAGGCTGACCATGAGAAACTGGGGTGATGCGTGCCAGTGAAGTTCCAGGATGCATCAGCACGCCCACCAAGAGAAAGGGGCAACTGGATATTGACAGACAACCCGGCAATCATCAGCATTATTGCTCTGGTATAATGTACCTGGCTGCACCCCTCTCCCAACTTGTTCCAGCCTGCTCTAACCCTTCGTGGTCAGCACTACCCACTTAGGATTTCCATGGTGTGCACGTAAATGAGTGTTACAGGGCAAGGGATAAATTGCTGGAGAGGAGCAGCTATGGGGGTATTTTGTTTGCATGGGATCTAGTGCATGAAGGCTAGATGTACGTGCAGGTATTTGTACTGTGACAGAAAGCACTAGGGAGATGCACATAACTCTTGCCACCACATTCAAGAGTAAGCAACTCTGAATGGAACAAAAGGCAGGACGACCAGAGGAGGACTGTGTCGTTCAGTTGCGTATAATATCAGGGATCCAGTGATACGAGGCTGTGCACCACGCAATCAATTGTTATTGATACTGTTGGGTGTAATAGGTGGGTTTGTAGCCCTTCTGTACTTTAAGGTGTATATCAGCACTCTAACAACAAACAGCAAGCTCAGTTGCTGTGTACAGGTTTTTTTGGCACTATTCCTCTAATGCACAGATGACCTATTCAGACCAAATGGAATCCTGACTGTATTGAAGGCAACGACAAAGTTTCTTCTGCATTCAATTTTATCTCATCATCTTTTTTTTATTGCAGCAAGCTCAATACAAACACCAATGAATAAAGAGTTTATATGTGTGGTCTCTGCACAGCATGTCTTGGCTTCTGAAACTGCAACTTCCCAGCCACATTACCTGAATCAGCCCTCAAACTGGTCTACAAGAACGAGGCTAGTCTGGAACCAGCCCAGGTTCAAGGTGCTGAAGCTGGTTCTGTGTACACCTAGGGTACTACGCGCCACGTAGAAGTATAAAGTTGACATTGAATGACAAGGAGTTTATAGTGCTCATCTTTTCTGCTTTCCCTCCACCTTTGTTTGTCAACTCTACCCCACTCCTCAAGTCCAGTCCAAAGTGTCTTTATAGTCATCATGAGCTGCTAGGGTTTGGAAGGTGAGTCCCAGGCTGTTTGTTCCATATCTGCTGTTTGCTAGGCAGAGCTGGGTGTGTTTTCCCCAGCACTGCTCAAATTCCGGAGTGGAGACCTCATTTACACCTTGCAGAGTTCTCAGAGATTTCACTTTAAACAAGCAAGTTGTTCTCGTATATCTGAGGGATTTGCACAGAGCTTAAACTCCATGCACAGCTGAGCGGCATTTGTGATTAAAAGGCAACATTCAAAATGAAGTGCAAATAGATCCACCCACACTGGAAAAAAGAGTATTATAAATGTTTGAGGGCTGCTCATAAAATCACTAAACAGCAAACACACCATTAAAAAAACCCAAACTCAAAAATGCACAAGAAGAAAATGGAATACAGTTTGTCTTTATTATTTTGCATTGAACTGTTATTTCGCCTATTTACCCTTTGTGTGCGGATATTTCCTCATTCTGTTCTTACTAGTCCCTACACACCTGCAGGGCCACATTCATCTTGATGGAGGCCAACATGGCTCCACTTCTGCAACCCTGGTGAGTCTCCTCCCGTCTGTCACAGTGAGAGCTTTATACCAGTGGCTGAGCCCCAGCCTGAGGGCACCTGCTGGGAGAATAAGCAGATGTGCACAAAGTGCACCACACACCTGCAACTGAAGCTGCAAATTCCCTGTTGCAGGCAAGATGACCTGTTATGGCTCTACGGGGGGGTGTGTGTGTGTGTGTGTGTGTGTGTGAAATCTCTCCCCATCCCATTCCCCGTGAAACTGGCAGAATGAAGAACAAGCACTAAATTATCTGAACCATCCCAGAGACTACTTTAATCCTTACCGGGTTACAGTCTAAATCCGATCCTGGCTTCAAGAAGCTGTGTAAAGCTTTTCCGTATCCTTGTTCACATCTACGGAAGGCTACTCCTTTAACAGGAGGAACAAGCTTCTGGACACTCAGTCACTGCTTCAGCAGTAACAAGGTGTTTGCAAAGGACAGTCCACATGGCTGCAGCCCAAGGAAATGACTTACTGCTACTGTCACCAAGGGCCTTCCTGGTGCAGCACGCCTGCCATCCCGTCCATGTACTAGCTGCAGACAGAGCTAGCCTGCAGCCGGGATTCAGCCTGGCGTCTGCCAGCTGGACCGTGACGTCCTATAACACTTACTGAGGGACATCAGAGAGGTCTCACCTACAGCATCTGGTACATTCCAAAAATCATCGGGGTGGGCCACTGGCTTGTGTGACAGAACGACATGTGGCTCTGCAAATACATGTATAACAGGATCTCCTTCCCAGCACTCTCCCAGTGTATCAGTGGTGATGCCTGTACATACTGCTGGTCCCATCTATATGCCAGAGAACAGAAAAGAGTTCCTAAGAAAAGGCATACATTTCTGTCCCTATCTGCATCCAGTTCAGACAAGTGCATAGCTTCTGATGATGGCCAGGAAGCAGGTGGGGAAATGAATAACCTCAGAGATGCTACTTACGATGCAGAGAATAATTATTAAAAAGCAAACAATAAAAACTGCATGAAAGCTACTGGCTGAGCATTTTTCTGAGGCAGAAGGTAAATTACGGAAGATAAAATTGGTGGCTGAGGCAAAACATGCATTTTATTGATTGCAAAATTACTGCTGTTGTCACAGTCTCCAGTTTTCCCTTCTGACATTTATAACAGCAATCTAGATTAACCAGTTAGAAGCAACTCTACAACATTAAGACAAAAGAAATGGAAAATTAGGAATTTATCAAACGTCCTTGTTTAAAAGAACATGTAAAACCCAGTGCCTGCCTGTAGCAGAAGTTACCTTCCTGTTGGTTAGTGGAAAAGCACCCTTTGGAAGATTCGTTGAAAGAGCAGCAAGAGGAGAATGAGGAGTGGACTAGGCCAGAGAAGCTAAGGTGTCAGTGGCCTTCAAAACACTGAAAAACTCAAAGAGGGTAGGGATAGATGACCAGTTGTGAGGCTTGGCTAGGAAGAAGGTGTCGAAGCATGTGCGAGGTCAGTTTCAGCAGAGGAGAAGGCAGCTGGAGAGGTCATGGGCTCCAGAGGGAGGAAACACTGCAGCCAGCGAGAACACAAGTGGAAACAAATAGTAGAGGTGCTTGGAGAGAAAAGGTGATTCAGGTCTTTTTAAGAGGAGAAGCTGTGGTGTGCTAGATATAAAGTGACGACTGCTAAATAAAAAAAGGGGGATGGGTACTGAGAGAATACTGAAAACAACAGAATGGGTCACCAGGGATGGGAAGCGTGAGAAAGTGCATTTTTAAATCTGTGACCCAGCTGGAGGAGTGAACCGAAGACGACGGATAGATGTCATTACTAGCTGGGCAAAGGAAGGAAATTCACTTATCAGAAATTGGCGTGGTCTTCTACTTATTAGGTATACTTCTGAAATTATCTACTGCATTGTGAAAATATGCTTTAGAGTTTCATTTTATTTTAGAATGCTGATGGTGCTATGAATAATTTGTTCCTCTCCTCAAAATGGAAAGAGACTTGCTCTGAAGACCCTTTTATACTCAAGCACTGAAAGGTGGAGTCAGGCTGCATTCCCGTGTTTTTGCCACGACTAAGAACGTCCGAAATAAGACATCCATATACATCCATCTGTCAAGTATTTTCATCTGCAATTTTCTCTTTTTTTACTCTTCTTTTAAGCTTGTACTTGGAAATGGATCATGTGGTATTGTTATGTGGCTCTTACCAAGGTCACCTAATTTTAATGAGTTTTTAACAGCTTGTCAAGTCTTGATTATTATGCTGGAAATAAGTCATAACCATATTCCTTGATACTATCTGTTTAGGTTTTGTGTATGTTGAAGGTGGGCCTTTCAGTGAGACAGAAAATACTTCACAGCTCAGGGAACCTGATTTGAAACACATATCACAAGCCCAGAGCAGTTAGGAAGAGAAATGCTGCAGTTAATTTGTTATTCTGCCAATTTCTTATTAACAAAATAGCCTCTGTGAATTAAAAAAAAAAAAAGCATAGTTCAGTGAACAGAGCAACGGATCTTTGCAAGCAGTTGTGACAGTCTTGCTAACAACTATAGATTTCTCTCACAGTAGGAAAGTCATCAATCAGAAAGGGAAAGGCCAAGTTATATTGAGCTCTGTTCCTTAGAGGTCACTCCTCACAATCACAGAGTAGAAACCGTTCAAAGCTCCCTTCCTTTCTGCATTATAGATCCAAGCTGGTTAGCTATAACGTATGATGCCATCTAGGTTGGGTATCTGTTTAAAGGGAATGGTCTTTTAAAGCAGGATCCCTAGAGAAAAAGCTGAAAGTATTCTGGTCTTTTGATCTTGGCATGCTTCCTCACTCTGACCGGGCTAGACACCATCTTCTGATGTGGTTACAGAGTGCTTGAAACAGAATTATGGTCTCTAGCAAGACTTGTAGAAAATAGCATGAATCATACCACATACTATTTACAAAACTTGGGAGCATACCAGACACATATTGCACTTTCTTATGCTTTTTTTTTCTCATAAAAAATGTTGCTTGGAAGGGACTTCTAGAGGTTGTCAAGTCCAACTTCCTACTTGAAGCAGGACTAGTGCCAGGCTAGATAAGGTCAGGTGTGGCTTCTTCTAGCCATGTCTGAAAACCTCTAAGGACAGATTTTACAGCCACACTGGCAACCTGTTCCAGTGAAGATTTTCCTAACATCCAATCTGCACCTCTCAAATTGCAACTTATGGGCACTGATTGTTCTGGCATTTGCCAGTACCATGATCCATTTTCTGGGGAGTTTGAATCCATTTTCTTTGTAATGCTCCCCGAAGCAACTAGGGACACCACTCCACTTCCCCTTCTACCTTGGTGCCCTTGTCTCCAAATTAAAAGAACCCAGCTCTCTCAACCCCTCCTCTCCAGTCAGGTGCTCTAGGGCCTCTCACAGCACTCTGTGGGACGTGCTCCAATTTCTCAACATCCTTCTTGGACCCACTAGTGAACATGGACTCTGAGCGATCTCTCCAAGACTGAAATGATTTTGAGTGCCCTATAGTTCCCTGGACAGTTCTTCTGGCCTTTTTAAAAGATGGGCATAAAAATAATCTCTTCCTTATTAAAAATCATTGTGAAAACATGCATCTCCTAGAACACAACAATATATCCTTATAAACACACCCATCTGATTATATTACTTGGATCAGTGATGCTCAGCACCATATCACAGCCATTTAGTAAAATGCCCTTTTTTTTCCCCTTGGAGTTCAGAGACTTAAACTTGACAGGAGACAGAAATATTACCAGATCTGAAGTATTATCAAATATGTGCGAGAGGGTTGCTAGGGTAGCTGTCTGCATTTCTTTTCAAGACTTCACTTGCTCTTACCTCAGATATTCCTTTGTCTATTAGGGATGTTGAAAGTCACAACATTTGTGATGAAGATTTCCCTATATTAGGAAGTGTTTCCTTTTTTGGTTCTGGTAAAGACACCAGATGTGACCTAATTCTTGACAAGGCTAATGAAAATGGTTTTGTTGCTCTTACATAGAGTCAGAGAGAGCTTTCTGTGAGCATTTGTATTGCTGACAAACAGTTGCCCCACATGAGGCAAGGTTCATCCTCAGATCTTTGTTTTGCAGGGAGGATATGTGTGTCATAGTGTTGGGTTTTCTGGATGGTTAGGGTAGGCAGGATTGAGGGCAGGGAGAAGGTTATGTAAAAAATAAATGACAATGAAAAAAGAAAAAAATCATTTCATCTTCTTACTGAACACTAGAAGAGAGTATTCCCTTGAGAAAGAGTAGGTGAAAGAAGGTCATCTCATTTAGGGAGCACAGGACAATGCAGTGTCTCCAGCAGGATTTTTACAGAACCAGTAGCATTCTCTGCAGTTTAGAAAAGTAGAAGGAAAAAAGCCATCCCTCGGTCTCAGTCCTTGTTGGTGCCTCTTCAGTGCTGCATGGTTTGCAGTAAGTAGATCAACCAAAACTTGCAAATTAAAAATTCATGCTGAAATATGTTTCATGACCTAATACTGAAAGAAAAGGACATTACTTATGAAATGTTTCAACTGGGCACTGTACCACATAAGATGTTCCTCTTTCATCCTTCAGGACATAACAGAGGTTTTGATATTACCATTTTTTAAAAGGTTAAAAAACACCAATGAGAGTCCCAATTCCTCCCTTCTACCACCCAGTATACTGCAGGTTCAAGTTCTGTCACAAAACATACATAATATTTTCTTATGTATAAACACAAGCTTTGACAGATAGTAATACAGAAAATAAATCCTGCAGTGGCTTGCGTGCTTGGATAACTCTCACGAATTCAGAGCTATCGATAGGCAGGGAAGGGAAAGTCAGGCCTACACAGGGGAGCAGGCCTTGAGGTATCGGGGAGAAGAATCTTCCAGGTGAATAAATTTCTGTGTGTATTAGCTCTACCTGCACAGTCGCTGTTGCTAGATCACCATCCTGTTGTTTCCACTGTGCACGTAGAAGTATGGAAACATGGCACACATTTTGCCAAGAAACACAGTGACTTGCATTTCTGATTACATTTTCTGTAGAAGCGCCTATGAAGATAGAGGCTGCAGTTTTCATAAACCATCAGAAAGATGTCAATATTCCAGATGTCTTCATACATAATCTATTTAGTAAAATACTTGATACTTTTAAAATGCAGGAACTGATCTAGCCTGAGAACTGATGAATAGTGCATTACCGCTAAGTAACACAGAAGAAGAGAATAATGGGATTTCTTTTACATCCTCCCCCGCCCCTAAATTTGCATGGTCTTTCTTTTGTTCTGTGCGCTGAGGCATAGAGATTACAATAACTGTTTGCTAATCTTTTCAGAAAACAATCTTCACTAGCTACAGCAAAATACCTGAAAGAAACAGAGGTTATTTAAATGTGCAACTGAAAAGAAAGCATTCTGAAGTGAATATGTATTTTTAATATTTAAAAAATGACTTGAAGTCAAAATTTCTCCGAATGCATCACCATTCAAGATTAGAAATGTACACTGTGTGCTTACAGAGGCAGAGAGGTTTAAGTGCTTTGTCTTTCATCTCCCATGCTTCTTGCTATCAAGATCTGTTGGTCAAGAGTGAGAACAAAGATCTGGTGATGAATTTCTCTGTTCCACAGGCGAAATTCTGACTTTTCTAAAAATTAAGCTAAAGATGTGATGGGTTTCAGGGATTGTATCTATGCTGTAGGGTGTAACCTACTCTGTGCAACCCCCTCTGCAATACTGACCCACAGCCCTTGCTCCGATGGAGCCCAGCTGTGCAACCTTGGCTTGGACTTCTAAGGAAATTACTAAGATGTGAGGGAGCTGTGTGACTCTCTGCAGAGCCATAAGAAAGGTAAAATTTCAAACAGGTAGGGTTGGTAAGAAGATGATCATAAGTAGCTCAAGAATTCAAGAGAAGAAACACTAAAATATAGATGTTAAAGGAGAGAAAACAGAATTGGTGGAAGATCTATGATCAGTCATGATCAGTATGATCAAGCATGATCAGTCTCTCCATCCTGAAATGCCTCCTATAATTGCTTGCTGGAGAAACTGTTTTTCACTCTTATGAATTGCAGGTAGCTGCTCCTCTGCTGTGATTAGAATGTTACAGTCTCAGCTGCAGTAAAGTTATGAGATACTTAACTTGGATAGGATGTTTGATAATAATCTATTATTTTAATATTATAATCTATAATGATAATGTATTCTTTCAATATTGCATCTTGACAGATGCATTTCCCTCTCCTTGTGCTTTCTCTGCCATTAACTGTGACTGAACTGTTAGAACTTTTGGAATATGTTCCATTACTGCACATTCATTATTTAACAGGTAAGATTCATTGCCTCCTCTTCAAATAGCAATGAGACAAAATAACTGTTAAACAGAATTAGAAAAGCTTAAAGTTTTAAAGTTGGGGCCCTAACTGGCTTTTAGAAAGCCTGAGAACCTGGTCTTGCCCACTCATTTTTGGAGTTAAACAAAATGAAAGCAACCTGAACATAATCCATGCTACAGATAAATGTTTTAATGGAAAGAGGCCTGAGCCTTCCCACAGTGTCACTAAAGATCCCTTCATAAAAGGCTGAAAAAAGATACAAAAGCTGATTACTGGACATCTGATAATTGTTTAAACCCACAAAAAAACATTTTATTCTTTCTAGTGTACTTGCTTGAATTTCTGACCACGAAATAGGTGACAACACACTTAATATTCTAGGAGCAGTCAGGGTCCAGAGGAGCACTGCACCAAACATGCACAATGAACTTTGAGGAATTAGCCCTTAGTGACAGAAGACAACTTGTTAGCAGTCTTTAGCACCTTTCCTACTCCACTTCTTTATAAAATGCCCTCTGCGGAGCCGTACTAACTTGGATATTTAAAACCCTTGGGAAATACAAAAATGTAAATACTGGCACATATTGAAAACTGATGACTGTTAAACACATGTTCAAAAGCAATGATATGAAAAAATGAACTATTTTGAAAATGTTTCAGCTATGTATGTGGTGACTAGTATTACCCATGACCTCTACCATTAATTTTTCTTATTATGTCTAATCTGTGTTTCATGTACCACAGACAACCGTTGCGAAGAACGCAGTCAGTGCTTTAAATGATGCTATTTTCAAAGTTGTCTATAGTAGCAATTTTAATATCTATAGCTACAGGAGGCTGTTGGTCTTTTTATATAAGATCTGAACACCCCTGAAACTTAATTCTTCTATCGCTTAGGCTGGAAGTTGTCTGTTGTTCTGTAAAACACATTGTCAGGTTCTGTTCTCAGTGACGGCAGACTTGGTACTTGGAAAATCAAGTTGTGACCTATAGAGCTTATAAAAGTTCCCCCATTCCTGATAGAGTTGTGATGGTTTTGAAGCTACTTACTCACTCTGGTAACTCCCTTATTCTGGGTATCATTACCATCTAGTGGCTCTAGAGAAATCACGGAAAGTACCAACTTGTGACCTGTATGGCTGTAGCTAATGCCATCAGTGCTATAGATAAAATGATTCAAAGAGCTACAACCTGTTCTGGTAGCAGCTGTTTCAGTGAAAGGGGTGTGATAACTCCAGTAATTCTCATGCTTCCTTTCAAATTGCAGCAGGAGAGTGTGAGTTTGCAAGAATAAATGAAATTGCTATAGAGGAAGGTTTTGCTCTGGCTTGAATTTTGATAAACAGCTCAGAAAGGTAATACAAAAAAGCTGATTCTATTTCAATCTGAAGCACTCAGTGAATCCACAGATTCAGGATTTGGGAAATCTTTGTAGCGCTGTTTGAAAAAAATTGAGAATCCTGGAAGAAGTTAAGACTCCTAGAGAACTTTTTCTTAGTCGCAGAGTCATTATGCTCGATTGTGGCAGCTTAACATGTTTATCATGACCAAACAGACACTACCTAGCAATTTATCTTTAAAAACCTCTTAATCCCAGTGGTCTTTACACTTATCATGGAGTGTCTATATACCCTTGAGAAACAGTTACCGAAGCTCATCTTACACGGACAGGTTTAAGCTCTGGTAACTGATGGAGAGTCAGCCCATAAATAAAAGGAAAACAGATATATTCCTACCCATCATCACTGTCAAAACCCTATCATATCCAACAGATCAGATAACAGATAATATCCCTGCTTGGTGCTAAGTAAATCATAGTGTGATATACTGCCCACTGAAGTAATGTGAGAGATGTTAGTGACTTTCTCAGACTCTAGGTCAGAATCTTATGTAACAATCTAATAGTTATCTAACTATTATAATAATAAATATACTTGAATCATGACTAGAAAATATTACCAAAAGAAAGAGATTGCAAGCTTAAATTAGATAGATGAGCCCTCCCCTATATTTGAAAATTGACCAATTTTTAAATTAGCATTCTATTTTACCAAATTGAAGTTCCTTTGGAATGGGAAATATTTGGCTATAGAGCCAGAGGAAATTGTGCAGCTATTCCATCTGCATATCTGGACATCGACCTGAAAGCTATTACTGTGGGTTTGTACAACTAGGACAGAAAAAACGCCAAACAAATAAGGCATAAAATTAATCATTAATACTTTCAAAGGTACACTAACAAGCAAAAATATTAACCAGATGGTTATTCTTTCCTAATGAATAGCTGCTAAAGATATTGTCCAGGAAGAGTCACCCCAAAGAATTACCCCTCAAGCATGTTATTTTATACTCCCAATTCATTTACTTTGCAACGATTTTGTTAACGATGTGTTGCCCCAGCTACATTTTAATTGGCTAAATAGCCATTTATATAACTTCTACATTAAGATCATTAAAGCAGTTCTGTTGGTACAGCCTAACCTTGCAGTCTTCTTACCAAAATACCCCTGTGGCAAATCAGCCTTGAGATCTAGCCCACGTACAGTCCAGTCAAGCAAGCAATCGTATCTATTCACCCCCCTCCTCAGAAAGCTCTGTTAGTCTGCCTTGATCATCCTATCCATAACATGTATACCCAGTAGACCCAAGTAACTAGACTTCACACCCTTAGCATAGCCAACCATATACCCTTTCAGCTTTGTTGATAACATTTGGTGTCACTTTTCAAAGGCTGAATTAAAACAGGTGTCTGTCAACTTCCACAAAGTATCTGAGCTATCTCCTACCTTTTAAGGACAAACAATAAGTCTCAGCTAATTACTCTCTGTTCTAACACCTCTGAATCACAGCTAATGGCAAAGGAATTGATGGAAAAATACAGGATTTAAGGGACAGGACATAGCTTCCCTAGTAGGCATTCAATGGCACTTTAAATGCCTAGGGTATCCTACCTGGCAGAAGGCTGCCACTGCAGAAGGGTGTAGGTCTCCCATATGCTGTATGTCATACCTGCCAGCTCCTTGCAGATGTCTTAGACTCTCAAGGGAATCTAAAATGTCACTGGATACCTCAGTTTAGCCAGTGACTTAACTTTGATGTCAGAAAAATCACAAACAATTAGACAAAGCACTTTTCTAATTTAAACCTTACAGGTATTACTGTTTCTGGCCATCTACTAGGTTTTAAAACTAAACTCCAGAATTTATTACATGTTTTCAGAGTGCTGTGTGAGGTTTTGGTTGTGAAATCTATCAGAACTAATGTTATTGTGTGTTTAATCCCACACACAGTGTTTTGAAACTATATGGGCTGACATTTCATGGTACAATAATTCCAAAAAGCCCAACATGTTTTATGGTTTAGCTGCCATTATTCTGTCAGAGCGATGACTGGAAAATAAAAAACAAGAAGAAAAAAAGATTTCACATTTTAAGGATGCAGAGCTGGTTCTGGGAAGATACAGCAGAAATCCATCCAATCCCTAAGCTATGATTATAGGTTAGAAATTAGGATGGCAATGATAAATATATGTATAGATATATAGGATTCATTTCTCCATTCCTATTACCTTCAGTGGGACTTATCTGTGAATAAAGAGTAGAGAAATCGTATACAGACAATATTCATCTCACTGACATCAATCTTCCTGTACGCAAACAAAACCACAGCACAAGCGAACTGGGACATCAGGCAGTGGCTCCATACGAAGCATGACAAAACAGGCTAGGTCTCGTCAGTGAAGAGAGAGAAAGGTGGAAAAGGTACACGTGATAAAAGGTCGTTCCAAAACCGAGGGAAATCCAACGGAACTTGCAAGAAACTTGACATGGCAGCAGCGGTCTTTGTGGAGTCACAACACCATTCGCTACCAGGTCTGCGTGGCAGGGACACCGTGCGTACAAGACTTGCAGGGACTGCTCGGGTGCCCCTGCTTGCTGCTGCTGCTGCCCCTGGAAGCTGGTACGGAATTGTACCACAGCACAAAGGTCTCAGTCACAAGTACAACTATATCAAAATTACTTTTGTATTCCTAATTGTCTACAAGCCAGCGTGGGTTGCAGTGTGGACTGTGTACATTTGATCAGAGAATTTGAATTCTCATTCAGTTGGATGAGATAACGTGGGTAAACAGAATGGGTTTGGAGATGCTGTCTTATGATTGCATACATTCCCATTACAGGCCAGTCAGAAAGGAGATTCTCTTCTTCCTTACCCTTATCACCCTGATAAGTCTCCCAAACCAAACTTTTACCTTTCCTTTCCCACATCACAACTGGTTGTTTTTTCTTTGTTTTGTTTAATCTGGTTTTGTTGTCAATAGGAGCAAAAATATAATTTAGTTCATATGCACAGCTTATGTCCGCTTCACCAAACAAATGATGTCCAAGCACTGAATGAGAAGTGTCTGATTAAGACTCACACAGTTAACACCGATTATGTACCATAAGTTATTAATAATAAGCTTTCAGGATTCAGAATAAAGTGACACTGAAACAACCTGAGTGTTCTCACCAGAAAGCCATGCTGTCAGGGTCAACATCTCTCTCAGGCAGCTAAGAACATGGTATACTTGGTTCCTGACTTGAACCCAACAAAGCAGAAGGGCCTAGCTTCAGGTGAAAATGGTTGGAAAAGTAATGACATCAAAGTACACCATTGCTTTGTTTCCTTTGTAGGGGCTACCTCATCATTTTAAGACTTTAAAGCACAGAAGTATCTACATCAATCCAAAATTGCTTACATTTCCATAAGTCTACATCGTGTCTTAGATTTCTCATACAAATTCATGTACACTTGTGAATCAAGTTACTCTGTTATTGTCAATTACATCAGTTCTGTTGAATTCAGTGGGATGCCTCTTGTACCAAGAGACAATTTTGACTCTGTGAGCTTGCCTGCTCCCAGACACAGGTAGAAATTGACCTTTTAATCACCTCTGTGAGCTTCTGTTTTACATATCCACAATGACGGTCATCTACAACAGGAGTCAGTTTTGGCAAATGCTTTATGTTTTTGGCATTACATGATTGCTTGCAACGTGCAAGCTAATGAAATGGTGGGTGCAGAGAAGTAAAAGTTTTGTTCAAGCCTTGCTAAAGTAACAGTTCTGCAGCCAAAATTCAATTTTTGCTCCTTTCTTGAAACTTGTTTTTTGTTTTAAAAAAAAAGTTACTTAATCTCATTTTTGCAAGTAAAAGTTTCATAAGTTTCATTTATCAGTAAAAGGAAGGGGCACATTTATCAGAAGCATTTTCCATTATTTCCCACTCTAACTGGAAGATCCTCTTTTGTTTAACAGCTGCTACAGATTGTTGTCAGTAACATATGTAAGTGGGTTTTTTTGGTTACTTTAGTAGCATGTAGTAAGTCTTTAAGGCATATAACTTCCTTCCTCTCATTCCCCATGACGATTTTAACCTAAAACTATTTAGTCAGCAGACACACAAACAGCTTTTTTCTGCTTTAACATTACCTATTAGAACACCAAAACTATTTATGTAACAATTACAGGAAAAGCTCTTTTATGCCCTAAATTTTCCCCAGTAGAAAGGCTCTGTTCCCTGCGTGTTCTGGGTGCTACTGACTGCCCCCGGTTCACCTCTGAGATGATACTTCAGTCTTCCCCAAAAGAAAACTAACAAATTTATTAACAGGAAGGAGACTGCTCCCTCTCCACTCCTGGAACAGACTTCAAGAGGGGGACGCGAGCTGAAAGCTCATTTTTGCTGGAGACAGAAGAGTCCTTGCATTGACTTCAGTGTCAATCAAGAGAGAAGGGGCACTAACCAATTCTGACTAAGCCTTGAGTTCTTTACAGGCTCTGAATAAATCACAGGAAAAAGCATTTGATGCTGTAAGCTTGCTGGGAAAGTTTAATCATGAGCTATTCACAGCAGTTACACCAAGGCAGCACATCTCCAGCAGAGTCATGAACCTCAAGAATGAGAAGAGGCAGCATGCAGATGCTCCCCCCAAAGCATCTTGAAACCAGCCCTTAAGACCAGCAGTGTTCCTCATTCTGTCTTACAGTTTTTGCATGAAACTTTTGCCCAAACACACCATGAAGAAAGGGGTCCAGTGTCACAGAGGATCCCAAATTCATTGAGGAAAGGAGTTTTGGATCTACATCGAAGCAGGAGCACTCCCCTCCTGCCCACTCATCCACTCGCAGCAGTTAACACAATTGTGACTCCTTGCCCACACATCAGTCCAACACAAGTCCTGTATGTGCCTACTACTTGCTGAAAGATGCCTTAGGTCAATGCATTAAAACCAGCCTCACCTCCCAGATTTTTCATTTTCTTTCCACAGACAAGGGGCAGAAGGAAGGGCAAGAATACCACAGCTTTATGCCCTGGAAAAAAGCAAAGCAAAAGTTGTCTGCTTTTCCCCTTATCATCCATCAGGGCAAGGCTAATTAGGTTGCTGAAGAGATGCTTTCCAGAGCAGCTGCAACTGAGAACCTGCAACCCTGGAGATAGTCAGCCAGGCAGCCATAAGACCCTTCCTCCATGCGGGCCTAAAATCTCTGAGTGCATTTGCATATCTCCCCTCATCACCTCAACAGCTCCAGCTGACATCCTCTCCCTCTGGAAAATTTCACATGAGTTGGCAATGTTCCCTGTGCTTTCAGCTACAGGTACCCCTAGTGCAGTTGCTGTTTGATGTTAGTTGTGTAAAAGGTGTCTGGAACTGAATTGCTGGAGGTCTCGAGCTATGAGTATGCTCAACACACGTGTCCCTGAAACTGGCTATCTGCAAGCCAAACTTGAAACTCAGGTTGAGGGCAGAGGCAGCAGGGTTGCAGCCATGGCAGTTTAGACCTAACATTAAACTGCTCCTGTATTTCAGCAGATAAACACACACGGCATTGTACTGAACCGTGCTGGCTGGAAGTTTGAGGTGACTCTGACTCAAATATGTCTGCACTGTATTTCACTGCGAAGACAGTTACGCTCTTTTACTCTCTGTTGCAGGTGGTGGGTGGGTATGTTTACAAAACCTGTACCCAGTGGGAATATATCTACCCCTTGTGAAAGCTAATAGAGCTAAAAGTTCATGCCTTTTGGTCTGAAAACCCCTGCAGTATCAGCTACAAGAGGAACTGCTCCATGCACGTGGCAGACATGTGAGGATGTGTCCTGGTTTCAGCTGGGAGAGAGTTAATTTTT
>VYZW01017265.1:6207-16563 GCA_013401315.1 Balaeniceps rex
TAATCCACCAAAGCCTGCCAGATTAAATCAATTATCAAATTGCCACAGTCAGTTAAAAATGAAATTAAATCAAATCTGGACATTAATAACAAACTGTAATAAGACAAACTCCTCTTAATGATTCATGGAACTCTGATGAAAATAAATTTCTTTTTTTTTT
This sequence comes from Balaeniceps rex, assembly GCA_013401315.1. NCBI lineage: Eukaryota > Metazoa > Chordata > Aves > Pelecaniformes > Balaenicipitidae > Balaeniceps > Balaeniceps rex. Next base: position 6,368 of record VYZW01017265.1, read on the forward strand.
CCTATTGGTGATCACATAAAAGAAATTTTATCTTCTGAATTTAGAATTAAAATGGATCAAATGTCTGATAAATTATTATAACACTTTTTGTTAAGGCTACTTCATTTGGTGAATATTTGAACAATAACACACATAAACAAGAGACTCAGAGATAAAATATACTTGCTGTAAATATTTTCAATGCTTATTTAGAGATCATGACTGTTGAAATCTTAGAATAAAAATTACTATTTCTGTTGTCTGAAAAGATTATTTAGGCTGTTGAAAAAAATTACTTTTAAATACAAATCCTAAAGATGCTGTTCTACGATACAGTTGAGAAGATCTGAAGGTTCACTGCTCCCAAGAATGGCAATCTTTCTTTCCAATCTTGCGTGTTTGTCCCTTTCTTTATGATGACTATGACACTCATTGACACAGGTCAGCTCACTAACCAGAAAAAGCCTTCCTAGCAGAAATGTACCTATTTTTTTGCCAGCTCCCTGGTCTGATCCATAGAGATGGAGGTTCAGAGATGCTCCAGAGCCAGTGATTTTGAGAAGTTCCTTTTGATAGTGACAATTAATGCATTCCTATTATCCACCTTCACCCTAACAAATCTTCATGGAGAGTTTCCATCACAGCACAAAAGAAGAGAACTGATTCAAATCAACAGTCTATGCGTTAGATTTTTTTGACGTGTCACTTTGTTTATTCTACTTTCTAGCCTCATTAATCTCTATGATTAATGCTTAACAGGAACAAGACGTTTCCAAAGGTTCTGTCAAGCAGTAAGAACATATGAGAGTTATTCTAATTCAGTAGGAATACAGGCCTTGTGGTAACAGAAGCAGGCAAATTACTTTAAATGACTCTACTTAAAGAGGGCAAAAAATTGAAGTCAGTTAAATAAAAGCTAACATTCCAAAAAAGATGTTTTCTAGGAAATGATTTTTTTTTATTATTTGAAACTTTTTTTTAAGAAATCCGTATTGAAGCTTCTATAGAGTTCAGGGAAAATAATTATTTAAGTCTTAAACGAAAAATTGGTCTTTGACCAGTATGTTTAGTTTCCTTTTTGTTTTTTAGAGTCAGAACACTCTTCACATTATCATGTTTGTATCTTCACAACTGAAGAAAACACTTTTCTCTATTAATGACTGAGAGAAACCCATTTTACCATCTTCTTTTCCCATTAAGAATGTGTTTTAAAAAGATGTGTGTCTTTCCTTAGACAATATATTTTAAGTTGTAAAAAATAAAACTATCTAAAACCTAACAAAAATATAGATTCAGTAAAGACACATACTTTGTTTTCTAGTGGACATTTAGCATTGATTTACCTATAATATGTTTGCTATTAAAATCTGTAATTAGATTTTTTCCTTACATGAATAAGAATAGACATTGTTTAACATTGGCACTGTGTCTACTACTTAAAAAAAACCCTAACACAACACTATTCCACTCAATAACTTCAGTATTTTTAAATATCCATGTGCATGAAACTCTAAACTGAGCAATCCTGGACACTGGTTGCAGAGATAGTGATGTGATTGCCTTAATCTCTCTAACTCTGCTAGTAATCTTCATCTAACCAGAGCAAGATATACCTGCTAAAATCTAAATTACTCTATTTATTTAGGAAACTTTGTCCAGCTCCTTGGGTCTGCTTTTAACAGAAATTCAAGGAACAACTTTATGAAATGAATGCCTAGACTAAGGTAAGGGATATGTGTGAAGCTGATAAGAGGTGATGGGACTTGTTCTTATCATAAGAATCATTGAAGGAAAAAAATATAAGAACTGGAAAACAGAATACAATATACCCTTCATACTGAAGATTGCATCCTTTATTTATAGAATGTAAATCAAAAGATGGCCAAGTAGGTCACCTTGCTGTGTATGACTTGCATATAATTTAACACTAGACAAATTCACAGAATAACAATAAAAAAAGAAAAAAATCAAGAACTGTGAAATATGAGTAACAGTTCTCTAACTAAAACCTTCAACTCCATCAGCACTCCTTGAGAATCACAATCCTTTCAGTATGACCCAGGTTCTTCCATTTGTAACTGTATAATGCTGCTAGCTCTGCTGACACTTGCCTCTGTTGATTCTTCTGTAGTCACTGCCACTGATATAATCATATAAAAGATTCCTCAAGAACATTAGCTTTTCAATGGATGTAGCAGAAAACCTCCTGCTGATAAAGTAATCTTACTTCCCGTGGAGTGAAAAACACTACAGCAGCTGAACGACGATGGATATGTTGGTCTTTTGGGTATGATTACGTCTGACTCAAACACTGAGAAAGAGACTGTAATATTTTGGAAGAGGCAGAAGATACTCAGACTAACTTTAGTAAGAAAAGAGCTGAAAGAGCAAGATATTTTTATGACCTGTTTGTTTATCTTCTTTAGAGAAAATCAACATACTGAGGCAGATTTTGATGTAAAATACTCTAGTGAAAAAATCAAGGCAGCTAGTCTAGCTGTATCCTAATCTAACTGCTATTAGAAACTGTCTCAGCTCAGCTTTACCTACTATATTTTGATTGCTGTCACAAACTGAGATAATTCTTCAGCCATTCTTCCAAGCTATTCAAAAAGCTCTAAAACACACAGATTAAGCCTAGGAAAGCTGGTTTCTGTGTTACATATAGTACCAGGAGCTACAGAAAATAGGTTTGCTTTGGTGAATTTCATTAATTGTTTTGCTGTTCTTAGCTGTTAGGACCATTTAAGTTAAACTGGAATGCAGCTGCTACAGTCTAAACATTTTATGTTTTTCTTAAGAGAAAGAAGTGAGTGGGAGTGCACTCACTTTTCAACTGTCACTGCACTGTGCTTCATTCTCCTTTGTAAGACCTCAAAATCATGTGAGGGCTTGATGGGTGTGAAATTAATTAGAGTCATTGCTTTTCAAAATGACACCAAAAATGTTTCTCACATTATGCCCAGGATTTTTTTACATAGGTGACAATTAAATAGATGATAAGTATTTTACAGTTTTTCTAATTGAGGATCCTTCAATTAAATTTAGACTAAAATAGAATAGAATAGTTCAGTTGGAAGGGACCTACAATGATGATATAGACCAACTACCTTACCACTTTTGGGCTGACCAAAAGTTAAAGCACATTATTAAGTGTGTTGCCCAAATTCCTCTTAAACACTGACAGGCATGGGGCATCAACCTCCTCCCTAGCAAGCCTGTTCCAATGTTTGACTACCCTCTCAATAAAGAATTGTTTCCTATTGTCACATTTGAACCTCCTCTGACTCATTTTTGATCCATTCCCACATGTCCTGTCACTGGATACCAGGGAGATCAGCACCTCCCTCTCCACTTCCTCTCTTCAGGAAGAATCATGCACTTCAATGATCTAATTGCAAGAATGGGATATTGACCAAATCAAGGTATGTCTGACACTGGTCAAGAAATTAATTGACAGAATATGAGTCTGATGGTATTAAGTCAGACCAAAAATATGCACCCAGTATCTTTTCCCTAGCGGTGGGAATAAGTGGACGCTACAGAAAGAAGAATGGAACAAGCATATATGAAATTTCCTGAATGACTTTTCTGTCTCTAATATTTTTTTTTCCATTTCAGGAAATATCTTGAATCAGGTGTGCTTTTTCTATTTAGCAATGCTTAATAAACTTTTCTTTCATATAACTGTTTAATCAGCCCTTGGACCTATTTAAATTTTTACAGTCCACATCATTCTTTGGCAAAGAGTTTCATTAATCTACTACCTATTGCATGGGAAAAAAAAATCCACCTTCAATTTTGAACCTACCTTCCATTAGCTTTATTTGATAATAGATAGGAAGAAAATGTGAATGACAGATACCTGTTAAAGTCTCTACGACATTCATGTTTTGGTGGTTGTTTATCATATCCCACCACCTCATTACTTCCATTAAACGTTCCTGTTCAGTTCCACTTTGTTAAATCATTACTTGCATGGAAACATTTACACACTTTTGATCAGATGCTTTACTCTTTGTTGAACTTTTTCCAATTCTATTATATCCTTTTGAGGTGTGGGGACTAGAGTTGTATAGAGTATTCAAAATGTAAGAGAAACATGAATTAACACAATGACATAATGACATTTCCTGTTTNATGATATAGACCAACTACCTTACCACTTTTGGGCTGACCAAAAGTTAAAGCACATTATTAAGTGTGTTGCCCAAATTCCTCTTAAACACTGACAGGCATGGGGCATCAACCTCCTCCCTAGCAAGCCTGTTCCAATGTTTGACTACCCTCTCAATAAAGAATTGTTTCCTATTGTCACATTTGAACCTCCTCTGACTCATTTTTGATCCATTCCCACATGTCCTGTCACTGGATACCAGGGAGATCAGCACCTCCCTCTCCACTTCCTCTCTTCAGGAAGAATCATGCACTTCAATGATCTAATTGCAAGAATGGGATATTGACCAAATCAAGGTATGTCTGACACTGGTCAAGAAATTAATTGACAGAATATGAGTCTGATGGTATTAAGTCAGACCAAAAATATGCACCCAGTATCTTTTCCCTAGCGGTGGGAATAAGTGGACGCTACAGAAAGAAGAATGGAACAAGCATATATGAAATTTCCTGAATGACTTTTCTGTCTCTAATATTTTTTTTTCCATTTCAGGAAATATCTTGAATCAGGTGTGCTTTTTCTATTTAGCAATGCTTAATAAACTTTTCTTTCATATAACTGTTTAATCAGCCCTTGGACCTATTTAAATTTTTACAGTCCACATCATTCTTTGGCAAAGAGTTTCATTAATCTACTACCTATTGCATGGGAAAAAAAAATCCACCTTCAATTTTGAACCTACCTTCCATTAGCTTTATTTGATAATAGATAGGAAGAAAATGTGAATGACAGATACCTGTTAAAGTCTCTACGACATTCATGTTTTGGTGGTTGTTTATCATATCCCACCACCTCATTACTTCCATTAAACGTTCCTGTTCAGTTCCACTTTGTTAAATCATTACTTGCATGGAAACATTTACACACTTTTGATCAGATGCTTTACTCTTTGTTGAACTTTTTCCAATTCTATTATATCCTTTTGAGGTGTGGGGACTAGAGTTGTATAGAGTATTCAAAATGTAAGAGAAACATGAATTAACACAATGACATAATGACATTTCCTGTTTCATTCTCTAGTTCTTTATTACTTTCTGACACTTGATTTCTTTTTTTCACAGTCACTGAGCATTAGAACTGTCTGTCATAAAACCAAGATCTTCCCCTGGGTAACATGGTCTGCTCAGTGCCCTTCATTAGTTTCCCCATGTGGATTATTTTACATTTATCAACATTACATTTCACCTGCCATTTTATTACATAGTCATTCACATTCTTACGGACTTCCTCAAATTTTTCATAGTCGAACCCTGTCTTCACTGCACTGAATAACTTCATACTGTTGAAGACTTTGTCACTTCACTGTTGACCTCTTTTCTCAGGTTATTTGCAAAGGAGTGTAAAAAAACTGCTGCCAACACAAATCTATGCTAAACTCACTCCTCTGCAAGAGAAGGCTGCTTACTTTTACCTCATCTTTCCAATTATTTATTCAATTATATACTCAGGTGTAATGAATGTCCGTGCCCAGGTGCTGGCAGTGGCGGGCTGTGAGAAGACACCAGAAGCTGTCCCCATGTTGGACAGAGCCAGTTCTAGCCAGCTCCAAGACGGACCCATCTCTGGCCAAAGCTGAGCCCATCAGTGATGTTGGTCACACCTCTGTGATAACCTGTTTAAGAAAGGGTAAAAATTGCTGTGCAGCAACTGGGTGAGAGAGGAGTGAGAATATATGTGAGAAAAAATCCTGCAGACACCAAGGTCAGTGAAGAAGTAGGGAGAGGAGGTGCTCCAGGTGCCAGAGCAGAGATTTCCCTGCAGCCCATGATAAAGACAATGCTGCCACAGGTTGTCACCCTGCAACCCATGAAAGACCATTGTGGCACAGATATCCACACTGCAGCCTGTGGAGGACCCTATGCCACAGCAGGTGCAGATGCCCTTAAGGAAGCTACAGCCTGTGAAGCATCTATGCTGGAGCAGATTCCTGGTAGGAACTGTGGACTGTGGAGAGGAGCCTATGCAGGAGCAGGTTTTCTGGCAGGAACTGTGACCCTGTAGGGGATCCATGCTGAAGCAGTCTGTTCCTGAAGGGCCGCACCCCATGGAAAGGACCCATGCTGGAGCAGGTCATGAAGAACTGCAGCTCTTGAAGAACTGCAGCCCAAGGGAAGGACGCATGCTGGGAAAGTTCATGAAGGACTGTGTCCTGTGGGAGGGACCTCATGCTGGAACAGGGGAAGAGTGTGAGGAGGAAGAAGCAGCAGAGCTGAAGTGTTATGAACTGACCACAACCCCCATTCTTCATCCCCCTGTGCTGCTCAGGGGGAAGAGATAGAGAAGTTAGGAGTAAAGTTGGGCCTAGGAAGAAGTGACAAGGTGGGGGCAAGGTATTATCCAGATTTGTTCTTATTTCTCATTATCCTACTCTGTTTAATTGGCAATAAATTAAATTAGTTTCCCCAAGTCGAGTCTGTTTTGCTCATGATGCTAACTATTGAGTGATCTCCTTGTCCTTAACTCGACCCACGAGCTTTTGGTTGTATTTTTCTCTCCTTGTTCTGTTGAGGAGGAGTGATAGAGTGGTTTGTTGGGCACCTGGCAACCAGTCAAGGTCAACCTGCCACACGGAGATATTTTCTGGATTTTCTCTGGCATCACATTTATCACTTTCCAGCCCTCAGGTACAACAGAAGTTTTAAAGAGACAAGTTACACATTACCATTAGTAATTTAACTATTTCATCCTTATCTTAGAAAACTTGAGTGAATGCTGTGTAGTCTTACCAATTTGTTACTGTTTATTTTGTCAGTCTGCTCCATAACCCCTTTTACAGCCACTTCAATTTCAGGCACAACATCTGCTGAGTCTCCGAAAAAAAGAGTTCCAGTGGAAGAACCTCCACGATTTTTCCGCAGTGAACACTGACGCAAAAAAGTCATTTGACTTCTCTGTGGTGGCTTTGACTTCTTTGAAGATTGTTTTATACCCAAATTGTCATCTAAGTTTACAGATTCCCTTGCAAACTTCTTATACCTCATCTGTTTGCAAAAATGATTTAGTATTTATTTTGATTATTTTTGCTATTTTTTCCTCAACTCTTCTTTGGGGTGTATTACTATGGTTTTTACCTTTAATCTGCTAGACTTTACAAATCTTTCTATTTCTTCATTTGAACACATCATTAGCTTTTCAAAGGACAGCTTCTCTCTCATAGTCTCTCTTACCTCATGGTTTCTGTGCTGTCTTCCTTTTATTACTTTGAAGCAATAATACTTAATATTTAATAAGCAATATATATTGGCCCTGTGCTTCTAGCATAGTGTCTTTCAGTAAGCTCCATATGATATGTAAGGATTTAAATCTCTTTGCTATGACTTAATCTATTTTTTAACAAATTCTCTCACTTTCAGGTGATGGAACAGGTAGGTACAACTGTGCTGCATTTCTTTGTTACTCAAACAGGGACACTATATGTGATTGAACTGTTGTTGCTCTTATAGAGTGGTCTTAGGTTGTGGTTCCTGTTAGATGTGTAAATAATTCTCTTTATGGTCAGTGATAGCTTTTTGGCTAGTCCTGGATAGAAACTTCGCTCTTCTGAAGAAGAGACCTTTTTCCAAGAAAATTCTTAAGTCTGTATGCAATCTGAAAAGTTGGCTGGTCCAGGTGTTCTTGTGGGTCAGAAACATGGTAGACTAATGTTGGTATTACTATGGTTAGTAAAAGAATATGGATTTTACTTAAAAGAAAAAAAAAATGTACCTTGCTTTAGTTTTCACAGCTACAGCTTCTATTCCCCTAACAGGAACGCCTGAAAGAATCTAAAATACAGTCTAGGAAAAGCTCCTTCAGACTGGAATGAGATATGAGGTTCGTATTTCATTGGAGAAATATTTTCTTTTGATGTCACCGGTTTTAAAACCTAACTTTAACCTCATCTCTTTATGTGCAGCAACAGATTATTTTCTTATTAAATATAGTATTTTGTTAACCTGAAGTGTTGCACAGAGAACTGCTTGGTGCTGAAGAGATCTTGATATTTTGCAGGAGCGGTGGATAGGGAAAAGCCAAAATTATTCCATAGCTAAGCAAATAATGAACTTCCTTGACAAGTATGATCTCTATGGCTCTTACCCTTGCTTTGAACTTCTGATCTCTAGTATCCTTGACCAGAATTCTTGTTATGTTGAACAAGATGCTGTCAAAAATTTCTGCAACTCAAAGTGGTTTCCCAAACAAATTAAGCTAACCACTACCAATACTTTGCAGGAATCTTTTTTTTTTTCAAATATATACTACTTCTTTTCACTGTGTTCATAATCCAAAGCTGTGGAATGTCTAATTTAATTTATTATGAACTCTAGAGGGAAAGATAAAATGTTGGGACATGTTTATGCTATCACATTAAAATTAGGCTGTGCTATATTGCTCCAATTAAAAATGATACAAGAGGGATTATAAAGTTTTATAACCTAATGTTCAAATAAGTGTATACGAGTTCATTTTTTATTTTACAATATTCAGGTTGGTCTTCCACTCCCTGTCGGTAGTGGAGTGGAATTCCTTAGTTATTTTTGCAGAAGATAGCCATTGAGGAATTCCAATTTGTTTTTTTATACTTATAAAAGAGATCTGTCTGGGTTTTGTGGCTCCAAAGACCAATTGAAGATTGTTTTGCTTTGAGTGTTTTCAGTATTTTTTTTTTTAAAAGTTCCTCATTGATTGATTAAAGCTAATTCCTGTTCCTAACATGAAGAATAAGATTAGTGTGCACATTTGACATCAGGAAGTCTGGGATGTTAAAAAGCATGTTGCTTCCTGATGTAATCATCTAGAACACCTTTGAAATGATCAAAGTCTGTCTTTGAAATGATCATCCAGTGTTGTAAGACTGTGACACAACAGAATTAAACAGTTAGTACAATTTAAAGTTTCACAGCTGAGCTGCTCAGCCTTCAGTCTGTAAGGACCTTTGATGTAGTTCTCTAGAGATATAACATCAATAGCTTTTCAGGCGTATCAGAATTTAATGAATTTATTTCCTGTCATTTTATTTATTTTTTAATTTATTGCTTTCTAACTTGCAGTGTATCTGCTCTGATATCTCATTAGGACATTATTAATGGTGGGATTAAATGTTTTTTATTCTGATCTTCACACTTTAGAAGAAAAAGAAAGAGGAAAAAGACCCTTATCTCATTTATTTTAGCTGTTTTCCTAACAATTAATTGTAAGTGGAATGACGTGTTCAGAAAAGAGAAAAGAAATCGAAGATTCTTTGTCTCAGAGTTTTGAATATATCATTAGTCTTGTTCAAAACTAGTAAAAATAGTTCTGTTTGTGGTTTTACTGATGGTAAGAAACCTAAAAAAAATATTAAAAATTAAATGGTTAGTCTTTAGTGCTAATCACTTAACATAGCTTTTTTTGTCTCAGTCGTATAGAATACTGATAGACCCTGGGCTGCCCGGTCCCCTGAGTCAGAGGACCAGAAGTGTGGGAACAGTGACTTTCCTTTTGTGGACATTGAAATTGTAGGGGACCATCTGTGTCAGCTGAATGTTCACAAATCCCTGGGGCCTGATATGATTCATTCCAGAGTTCTGAAGAAGCTAGTGGATGTTATGGCAGAGGCCCTCTTGATCATTTACCAAAGGTCTTGGGAGTCTGAGGAGGTCCCCACTGACTGGAAGCTAGCCAGTGTTATTCCAGTCTACAAAAAAGGCATGAGGGAAGACCCAGGGAACTACAGGCCTGTTATTCTAAACTCAGTTCCTGGAAAAATTGTGAAGACGATTATACCGGGTACTATTGAAAGGTATTTAAAGAATAATGCAATCATCAGGCACAGTCAACTTGGGTTCACAGAGGGAAAGTCCTGTTTAACTAATTTGATATCCTTCTATGATAAGGTGACCTGCCTAATGGATGAACGAAAGGCAGTGGATGCAGTTTCCAGGATTTTAGTAAGGCTTTTGATACTGTCCCTCACAGCATCTTTCTGGACAAGTTGTCCAGCTGTGGAATGAATTGGTTCATGGTGCATTGGGTGAAGAGCTGGCTGAATGGCAGGGCTCAAAGGATTGTAGTGAATGGA
>VYZW01017267.1:0-22573 GCA_013401315.1 Balaeniceps rex
TTTTGGCACATGGGGACAGCCTGCTCCTGCACCTTTAAGGTTCCCTTCTTGAAGAATGTCCAGCCCTCCTGGGCTCCTTTGCCCTTCAGGTCTTCCACCCAAGGGACTCTGTCAACCAGTCTCCTAAACAGGCCAAAGCCTGCCCTCCAGAAGTCCAAGGTAGCAGTTCTGCTGACCCTCCTCCTAACTTCTCCAAGAATCGAAAACTTCTATCATTTTGTGATCGCTATGCCCAAGACAGCCTCCAACCATCACAGTTTGTTGATTTCATCAACAAATAACTAGATGCTGATCACATAATGAACAGCAATCGATGCGCTTTCCTGGAAAATGGGTCTTGTTAAACCAACCTGTTGTCTTTTGCATTTTGGGGGGGGAAATTGGGTTCTTTGTTTTGTTTTTTAATAAAACACGCCTGGCTGCTAAAGACAACTGTGATGCTATAATATACTGCGATTTCTCCAAGGTATTTGGCTGGTATTATATGGAATTAACAAGGCACACATTAGAGAGATTAAATCTGCTTCACTGACAGATCTCAAAATGTAGTTGTTAATGAGAAGATACCATTGAGCAAGGCCACCGGTAGCAAGCACTGATTCTTCTTCAGTGCTGTTTAATATATCTACCAACAATCCAGGTAATAGAAAATCTCCCCTGGTAAAGGTTGCAGGTGGCATAACACTCAGTGGGTAAAAAATATTACAGAAGGAGCTATTTTAGCCAGTTATCTGCATGCCTCAGTTAGACAGTCTCAAGCTAGCAGCGGTGTTTTAAATGCAAAGTAATACATGGAGGAAGCACAATCATAGCAGCCCTGCTCCCCTTAGAAAGCCAGACACTCAGAGGAGGACGCAAAGGAGGCCACTCAGAGCTACACAACATGAGCTCTCATTGCAATGCGGTGGATAAAAGGTCAGTGCAATATTGGCTATATAATATGAGCCCTAACACCGAAATGAAAACAAGTTGGAGCTGGGAAGAGAGAGTGCTGCTGCATACGGCGTTGGCGAGATGAATGCAGGTCTCAGGTCTGCACATCAACATGTGGAAATACCAGCAGAAGTTCAAAGGAAAGCTGAAAAAATGAACCCAGGTTGCAAATCAAATCTTTGACATGAAATTTAAGGAGTTTATCAAAGAAAGGCTGGGAGGTGACTTGATCACTGGGAGCAAGCGGAAAAGCTTTCAGTCTCTCAGACAAAGGCATAGCAGGTTACGAGGACTAGAAAGTCAAGTTACATATCGCAGCCTTGAAGTGAGGCACTTTCCCAACAGCAAGGATAATTAAACAGAGAACCAGCAAGGGAGGGGGCAAACTCACCAACACTCGGTGTTTTTAAGATATTAAATGCATTTCCAAGAGAGATGCTGCCTGGGGAAAAGTGCATGGCCTGCGTATACACAAGCTCAGATTAACTAAGCACAGAGATCCCTTCTGACCGTAGTCTATGAATCTAGAAATGCCTCATTCCACTCATTAGCATGGATCACAAAAAACATGGTTTAAAAGCAGCAACATAAACAACTTAAAAATTAACTGCATGCTATTGATCTCCTCTCACCAGGAATCACTCGATACCAAATTTGCTGGGAAAAATCTTGACCGCATCACTTTTATTTTTATCTGCACTGTCTCTACATGTTAGTGACTAGGGAGCGTGATGGCTTTGAGTGCGGGGAAGAGAAATGTGTGTGACATTCCCCACGTGTGCAAAATTAAAGGTCCATTCAGATGGTTTGAATACCAACTTAAATTACTTTTAATGAAAAATGAAAAATAATTGTTCGGGTCTCCAGCTCACAATCGACAGAAGAGCAAATTGAGCATCATTTTCAGATTAAGCCCAGCCTGATGGAAGTCAATAAGAAATTCATGTTGACCTAGAATTAACCCTTTGAGGGATGGTGCCAAGTGGGCAAAGAGCTATAATAGGCCTGAAGTGTTTCAAAATTCACTGAGAGTTCACACACGGATCTTGAACATCTTGCACACGTCGTGTGAGGGTGAGGGAAATATTTGACATTTCCCAAACATCAGGCAAGAGCGTCCTGTTGGCCGCATGGACCCCATCTCGGTTTGGCAGCCTCTAAGGATTGCAGGATCTTTGGAGGCAGAGGCAGCAGACAGCAGCCAACAGGGATGAGGAGCTGGGATGATCACACCTTGCTCTGCTGGACACCTTCCTCCAGAAAGACTTGCAAAGACATCCCTCCCTTCCAGCACTGGAGAGTCCTCCCTTTGCAGGCAGCGCTCTCCCTTCCCGCTGTGCCCTTCAAGGGTTTATTTTTTTCCACAAGCAAAAAGAATACTGAATGCGTTTCTGTGCATGATTAAAAATTCCATATTCTGCTTGCTTAGGATGCAGGCGGCGTGCAAACAGGCGTGTACTACAGAGAGCCTCCACGGGGCAACAGCGGCAGCGTGATGGTGCCAGCAATAATTCTAGAGCAGCTAATTTAGTACCAGTAATTCCCAACAGACACCAGAAAAGCATTTTCTTCCTCCTCCTCTGACTGTTAACCAGTAAGATTTATTAGATGGTTCTGCCAAATGGAAATCTTTAATAAAACTTCGACTCGGGCTGAACAGCACAAAAATAGGGTCGGTTTGTGCATTTTTCTTCTTTTCCCCCCTCTTCTTTTTAAATAAGCCCTTGTTCTTGAACAGCGAAGCATGGTGACTCCTGTGCTTAACTACTAGGCATTGCTAATGTACGGCACCAGCCACAGACTCCCCCGGCTGATTCCTTTCCTCATTGCAAAGTTCATGGTAACTCCAGGCACTGGCAGGGGTTAGAGCACAGCTTGTTTGGATGGATATTCCCAGGTGAAGCTATTACCGAGCATGGTTCCTTAATGGCCTCACACTTCTCGAGCCCACAGACATAAAGGCCAGTCTGTTCAGCAGGCAGCATTTGCAGCTGGAAGTGTTTGTGGGCCAGAAGGGAAAAACCGAAATCTTCCAGTATATCTGGAAGGAGACGTGTGGCTGGGACTACGCTCCACAGGCAGCGGGTGAGAACTGCCGCACCAGACTAATAGCAATAATTCCTGTAGCAGTTGATGACATGAAGGATTTCGGTGTGCATTAAAGCGTAACTGATACAGACAGCACTCGGGACGTTACTGATGTGCGACCGACTTTGGAATAAAACATTGCTGTTTTTCAGCAACAAGTAACGATGCCACATGATGGTTTTGGATCATTAGCAAGGGAAGGTGCTTGCGGTGTAGGGAAGAATATAACTGGAGCTTGGCCAAAACACCCACACTAATAATCCCACTCCAAGAAGTGGCATGATATCCTCCTAATTGGCCATGACTAATCTGGACCCTCGTTTATCCATCTCATTGTAAGGATGACACCTCTGGCAGCACAACACAGCCACCCAAGCTCGAGCCCTCTCAAACATAACCTGGCTGCCACCCCTGCCGCAAACAACTACGCAGGCTGTCAGCACCGCTACCAAACGCCGGACGATGCTTTGGCACCCTGAGCACCACCACCCATGGAGATGGCGGCGATGCCTTTCACTTCGGTGTTGCAAACCACTGTGCCGGTTTCACTAAGAGGTCCCCAGTTTAAGCCAAAGCTTACGGGGCGCTTGCGGCTGTGCCTAGCACCGCACGGAGCCGCTTCCCGCAGTAGCTGGTACCCTGCGGGCTCTTCTTATCCTAGCGCTTACTCCACCCATTGGACGAGCATCGTTCAGCTCCACCTCCAGTAAAGCTCTCCTTTAGAGAGAGCTTAGAAATCTTAGGGCAGGAAGGAAATTCATCCACTAATAAACGTGGGATTTTTTTTTCTGCTTCTAAGCAGATTCTGTGTCTATCTAACTGATAATATTTAATAACCTGTATGGAACTGCTCCAAATAAATTAGTGAGTGTGTGTTTATACATACACAGGACTGAGGAGGGAGAGGAGCTTTGTGGATTTGGAAGATAACTAAGTTTCAGGGAATCAAACCAACATGCTAATTCAGCTGTTTTAAATCTCTTTTACAACGCTAGACATTACGATATAGAAATTTTTTTTTTTTTCACATTTCCTGATAAGGCTGATGTGATCTTTAGGACTAAGCAGGATATTTTAAAATAATAATAATCAAAATTAACAAATTTTGCTGGTAGTCCCACTGCTTGGTGCTGTGTCTAGCCACCACGACTGGGAGAGAGAAGGGCTGGACCTGAGCTCCCAGGCACTTGGCTCTCAGACACTACAGAAGAGAGGCGCTGACATCATCCGCTTTGGGTTGCTTCCAAATTACTGCCCGTCAGGAGACTTCCACTATATGGAATATATAGTTTTTGAATGAAAAGTGGAGGGTCCATAATACTCTTGGTGGGAAGGTGGCCACTAAGTGAATGGCAGCTGAGCTGCCTGAGCAGGACCCCCGGCTCGTGTGTGCCAAGCCCTGGTGCTCCATGCCTGAGCTGGAGCACGGGTAGGGCAGGGTTTGCAGAGACATCAAGTGGTTGAGCAGACAGCGATGCTGATGCTCAGGTACGATTGAAAAAGTTGATTAAAAAGCAGTGCAAAGTTAAATGCAGCAACGAAGGCAAATCAGATCCTGGGCTGCATCCGCAGGGGCGTTACTAGCTTAGATAGAGAGATGTGATCATCCCACTCTGCTCAGCGCTTGTCAGCCCGCACCAGGAGTACTGTGTCCACTTCTGGTCCCTACAATTCAAAAAAGACATGGACAGACGGGAGAAAGTCCAAAGGAGGGCCACAAAGATGATCAAAGGGCTGGAGAACCTGCCCTGTGAGGAAAGACTGAAGGTCTGCTCCCTGGAGAAGAGAAGGCTCAGGGTGGACCTCACAGTATTCCAGCACTTAAAGGGCGGCTACAAGGACGATGAAGGCTCTATCTTCACAAGGAGCCACATGGAGAAGACAAGGAGCAACAGGTACAAGTTGCACCAGGAGAGGTTTCATCTCGATGTAAGAATTTTTTACAGTGAGAACAATCATTCAGTGGAACAACTTCCCCAGGGACATGCTGGAGTCCCCATCACTGGAGGTTTCAAGATGTGATTAGACAGGGTGCTAGATAATCTCATCTAGTGTCTCTTCCCCATGAAAGTTTGGACCAGATGATTTTTCGAGGTCGTTCCAACCTGGGCTGCTCTCTGATTTTATGATTCAATGATTCGCTTTGTCCATCAAGTCCTTTAATGGCCAGCTGTCAGAGAGGGATCTTCTCCGCCACCTGTTTGCTCAAGCTGGGGAAGGACTGCAAGGTGAATAGGTAGAGAAGAGATTTAAAGGGTGTTCAGATTACACAAGCACTCCAACCATGGACAGCCAGGTCCCCAACAGCCCTTGGTGTCCCTCAGCCTTGTTGGGATTTTCTTAGGAACATGATTCATAGCTTCGTGGAGGTCAGCAGATGTACCGGACTAGCGGTGGCAGTGTCGGGGGGATAGTCACAGCGTGATCCTCTGACACTGCTCATGGTTTGGGCAAAGAAGGACGCCCTGGCACCTCGGGTGACTTGGCTGCAGGGCTGTAGGTGAAGCCTCTCCAGTAAACCACAGTAATTACTCAGGGACTAGAAAGCAGGGTCGTTAGCCTGATGGGTAATAATTTGCAAAATGCTGAAATGTATTTTCCTGGAAGGAGTGGATGAAGTGACCTCCATTTTGATGCCGATTACCTTCACCCCGGGCTTGGTGCTGCAGAGACAGGAGGCCGGCTGCTCCTCAGCTGGGGAGGTCGCTGCCCCCGAAGCTGCCGGAGGTTTTGTGTCCCCACAGCAAGGCTCTGCGGCGCAGAGCTTCCTTCCTTCCTTCCCAAGCTCTGACAGCCTGTAATCATTTTATCTCTCAGGATTAATGGCACCGAGCAATAAACTCGCATCCTAATTATTGTAATTATTTCTTTCTTTGTACGTCAGCCTTGGTAATGATGTTTTTACAGCTGATGGGATGGAAGGGAGGGGAAAAAAGAAATATTGTCACAGTAATGAAGAGAGAGCAATGAGCATACCCCTTTCCACTCACTTTCCTCAAGGTTTCAGAGCCCACTTGAGTTGCCTATTCCCTAAGGTCCCAGAAATTAGCAGTGATTGTCCTAATACCGCAAAGCAGCAGCAATCTAGGACTAAATTCCTAATTGATCTTAAGTACCTACCTCACCCCGGAGATGCCTGAATGTCTCTAAAGTCCCCTGCACACGTAAGTACCCGCTGCGTACTTAGAACTGCCTATTTCTTGATAGCAGGAGTAGCTCATGGTTCTTCTTAACCCCAGGCCTGACTCACAAGCTAAGCGTTATGCCAATCTTATCTATGGGAATTGCATACGGAGGGGGCAGAAGCTACTCTAATCACCATTTAAAATTCATACAGGCTTTCAGAGGGTGGAATTCAGCCTCTGTTTCTTCCCCAACACATTAGCACCATGATGGGAGGCTACAGTATTGAGCTGCTTGACCATGAATTTTGAGCCGCTGGCCATGAATTTCTTCCAGTGCTGTAGCCCAGGTGCTGGAGAACAAGAGCAACGTTTGCCCACCCACTGTAACCTCTAATCCAGAGCATGGGTGGGGAGGAACCTGGACCCAGGAAGGTGTGGTTGGCTGCTCAGCTGCTCTACGGTGGCAGCAGCTCTGGCTTAGAGTAGCTGCTGCTAAACATGCCACAGAGGAGACTTTACTAGAAGAAATCTGGGCAGCTAAGATACTACACAGGAATTTGTAAAGCACCCACGTCCCCAGTCAGAGACCTAACATTAGATGTCCGAGGGGATACTGGGCACTTAAGGCCAGACTTCAGCTATGCAGCACACGGCCAGCTAGGAAGGGCTGGTGGTTGCTTGGCTCCTGTTCCCAGGGTCACCTACAGTGTAGGTGGAAAGGTCTCCCTGCAGAGTCCTCCCTCTGTCCATCCCCTTCTTCCCATCCAGATCAAAAGCTCCGTGCAGAGCAGTCTCATCGGGTAACGAGCAGTACAGGCCCCATATGTAAGCGGTAACAGCCACTAAGGTCCTCTTCTCCTACACTGGTGTGAGGTGCTGTCATCTCAACCAGCATGTCCACACCAGTAAATTAGAACTTAGCTGAGGCTATTCATTGGTAGTGGACCTTGATCATCAACACTGATGGAACGAGCCCCAGGCTCCATGCTCCACACTGGCGTTTCTTTTAATTACCTGTTATTGATAGTTCTGCAGCCAGGTCTTTCGTGGGGATCCTTTCTTCTTTCTTTGGGAGTTTGGTTTTTCCCACTTCACCCAACAAAATTTCTAAATTAATCCATTTGCCTTTTTTTTTGGTCAAGTTTTGTGTAGGGGTACTTTTTTAATGACTGATCAGCATTTCATTAGAGAACCAAGGCAGCAAAGCTACTCTGTACCACAGTCCATCGCTGACACTGGACCCTCTTCCATCTGGCACATCCCAAAGCATATCCCAATTCAAAATAAGCGTCCATCTCCTTCAGCTTCACTATTAAGAAAACAAAGTGAAACACTAAACGGCAACCACTACCCCATGGCCTCGTTTCTAAACTCTCGCCCTGCTGGTTTCAGCAGCCCCGCCACCACATCGGGGCTGTTTCAGCATGGGGTGGGACCATCCTCCCCGCCCCCCCATGCCATATTTTGCAAGCTGTAATTCCCAGCCTGTCTCACTTTTAATGAGTAACTTGTTGCAATACAGAGATGAGCTTCCCACCCGCCCAGCAAATATCTTAGTCCTAAACCATGGTTTAATTCACACATTTGTCTGATACACTGGGTCAGCTGGTCCCGCCACCTCCGCTTCCTCCTGGCCGTAGGGACCCGAGCCCACCCTTCAGAAGAGGGCTCGTTTGCTTTCAGAGCCATCTTTCAGGATGACACTTGCTTTACTAAAGTCCTTGTTCTTCCCCATTTCTCCCTGACTTTTCAAAAATAATTACCAGTGGTTCAGTAAGTTCATTAGCAAACTCTCTTAGGACCCTGGGCTGTGTATCATCCAGCCCTGCTGATTTGTGGATAGGCTCTAATCAAGTGTTTCAAGTCTCTCTCTCTCCTTCCTCCTCCTTTCAGATTAACAGTTATTTTGACAAGATTCTCATTATTTCCTATTTCCTAGCGGTACCCAGGGACTAGGCTTATTTGAGTCCTCACTGTTGTCATTGTGGGTTTATTTTTAACCTCAGGCTCTGCTTCTCCACAAGGACATCAGAGGTTTGCGTTCTTCAGAAACACGTGGTTTTGTCGGTGCCGTTTTAGTCTTGGTTCATCGTGGTTCTTCCAGTGCTCTCTGTCTTTTGCCTTTATCACTTTTCATTCTTCTTCTTCCCACTGCTTCCCAAAATTAGCTAAAGAAATAACTTTGCTTTTACCAAGCCTACAGGGTTACTACCCTTCTGCAGCTTCTTAGATCTAGGCCACCTTCTTGGCTGCACTTAATCTCGTCTTCCCCTCCCTCTTTTTCTCCCTGCTATCCTCTGGCATGCACGCACTCTCCAAATCTCCCTTTTCATTCCCAACACAACTGTCCACCAGCTGGTCTTGGAAGGGACCCCAACCACCAGAAAAACTACTGCCAGCCCCGTCCATCTTAACAACATCTTTAAATGTTGGGGGGCAAACTCAGGCTTCCCGGCAGATGAAAAGCGGAACCACCCCCACTTTTGGGTTCCCCGCCATGCAGTGGGAAGGCGGCGTGGAGAACACGGCAGTCCTGCACAGGCTTTTCCCACCCAGCTGCCTGCTGCCTTTGTCGTCCTTCTGCCCTTCCCAAATACACGCACGGGAACCCAGCCCCTCGTCGTCCATCTTCATTAGCCCAAAGCCACTGTCATGCCCTGCACGCGATTGCTGGAGAGGCCGAGGGGTTAAGTGGAAGGAGGGAGGAGGAAGAGATGAGGCCAAAGGGCAATTTTTCTTTCAAATACATCTCACACCTATGTGCCATCCCTCCTATCAAGAGCCTACGGGCCCTAGGATTAGCCCAGCCTCATTATCCTTGAATTGCAAGAGACGTTTGAAGTCGAACACTTTCATTTTTAAAAAGCAGTAAGGTTTTTTGTCTTCTTCAGAGGCCAGCATATAGCTCCCCTGCCAGTCCCCCTGCTGCACATCCCCAACCATCAGATTTCCACTTGACACCACCCTTCTGGGTGGACAAGGAGGACAAGTCA
Source organism: Balaeniceps rex (assembly GCA_013401315.1). NCBI lineage: Eukaryota > Metazoa > Chordata > Aves > Pelecaniformes > Balaenicipitidae > Balaeniceps > Balaeniceps rex. Next base: position 9,140 of record VYZW01017267.1, read on the forward strand.
GCAGGACCTCCAGGCTCCCACGCCAGAGCACGACTGTGGAAGGGGCTGGAGCAACAGAGCATTTTTTTGAGTTTTTTCCCCCTCCACAGCATTCATTGATAATCAGAGGAGTAACTTGAAGCAAGGGTTTATTCCAACCGGGGTGGCAGGGACCCCGAATTGCTTGGACTGCTTTTGCGTGTGCGTGGTGTTGGAGGGACCTGCCGTTCTGCTACATTTGCTGCAGATCCCATATGTAGGATGGAGAAACACCTTACTTGGACTAATTTCTGTTGTTTAAATTAGAGACAACATTTACCTACCTGGCAGGAACACAAAAATGATTAATTTGGGGGAGAGAAAGGGAGAGGGAAGATAAATGCCCACATGGCTTTATATAGATAAGAATAAAAGGTGTATTCATAGTTTACCCCTTGTTACAAAAGACTGGGTTTGTTTTAAGCCTAAAAAGAAAATTGTTGGGTAAGACGACTTTTTTTTTTTTTTTTTTTTTTTTTTTTTTTNTTTTTTGAATACAGCGCTGTGGTTCTGGATGGAAAAATTTATGCCACTGGTGGGATCGTTAGCAGCGAAGGACCTGCCCTGGGAAACATGGAAGCCTATGACCCTAAAACAAACACGTGGACACTTCTACCAAATATGCCCTGCCCTGTTTTTCGACACGGCTGCGTAGTAATCAAGAAGTACATTCAGAGCGGCTGATGTTACCCAGGAGGTGGACGGAGAACTGTTTGTACCTGTTGAAAGCAGGCAAGAAGAATACTACTACTTAAGAAACAAAAGCAGCCAAGCCAGCCAGTGAACATATTGCTCTAAAGTCTTGAATAGTGTCTACATTGAATGTAGAAAAATCATCCTCACCTTTTGGTGAACAAGGAGCAGAGAGCTCCGTGCTATGTAAGATATTGTAACTTAATAATACAAGGGTGTCACTAGATGTTATAGTGGCACTTGTTCTGGATGTCGGCTTTTGGTCAACCCAGGTGCAATAGAATTTCACATATTTTTTAAGCTGGGGAAGAGAGGAAAAAAAAAAAAAGATCTGCATTTTACTTTAGAGCTCAAGCTTGATTCTTAAAATAACCATGCAGACTAGTTTTACTATTACACACTCTAGGCATCAATCTATTTGAAAGGTCAAAGTGTCCTTACCACTTTGATTCCTACATTTGTTTTTAACAAATACATGCTTTTCAATACCAATGACTGAGAGAAATCTTGTGTGACAGATGGCTTACGTTGATGTCAGTCTTCCATCAGATCAAATGAATCTTTCAGTTCTCTAGAGCAGAGCCCAGAAGGGGGGTGAGGTGGGGACTGGGGAGAAGAATAGCCATTGGTAATAAATTCCATGTAAAATGATGAAAAAAAAAAAAAAAAGGTCTGTTGGGCTGGATGAGTTTTCTGCTCCCGGTGATACTTGTGTGGGCGCGTGTGGCCATGCCCACAGGTGGGGGGGGGGCTTCTAAAGCTTTTCCCCACGTTTTCTGCTGATGAGTGCGCTTGGCAGTGCTCAATTCCCATAATGCAAAATGAAAACGGTTTCAATTCCAGAGGCATTCTCCTGGTAAACCCGCTCTTCGCTTCCGATTGGGATCACATTAAAACACACAGCATAGCGTGGGATTTCCACATTTTCATCAAATGGAGAAGATGCCTCCTGTTGTGGCTACGCGCTCAGTTTTGGCTCTCAACCAAAATTCCTTACGTTGGGATATATGCCACTATCTTTTATGTAAAGTCTGAGAAGTTTTTTATTTTATTTTTCAAGTTTCCCCATAGGTGCGGAAACCTTATACTTCTCTTATTTACCTATTTGAAACACACGAGTTTAAATCCCATGGTAGAAAAACGCATAGACTCAAGCCCAGGATAGGAGACTTAAAATGATTACTATGTAGAGTTGTAAGTATATGCACAGCACAGGGGTTATATTTTTATATATATATTAAAATATTGTCTATCCAGAGAGCATTGTGATGTGGAAATTCTTTATAAATTTATACATGAAAGGATCAAATGGGAGACGGACTGGGTAACATAGAGGGGGCAGGGGGAAGAATCTTAAAATTCACAAATAGGAAGGAACCCCAAGCTAAGGATCGTCTGATTTCTCTCCAAGTAGAGGGAAAAAAGTTGCCATACTTGCCTTTGCAGACTCAAATCCCAAATGCCATGCCGGTAGTTCAAGAAGGAGGGTCCTATACAGGGCGTGGGTGAGATCTTACAGTCAATATCTAGGTGAATTTCATACCAAATACGCTAGCCTTTTTATACGGAGGGAGGTCTGCCTACAGCTTTGGGGAAATCAATGCAGATGGTTAGCTAATCATCTTATTTTATTAATAATCGTTTATAAAATAAAAAAAATGAAATTTGTATCTTGCAGTATTTAAAGAAAAAGTGCTCAAGTCAGCTGAGTCAAGCTATAGGGTGACTCAAGTCTCTCATTTTGACAGTGAGGTTCCAGCCTTTGTTATGCAGTTGTTTTATTTATTCTTTAAAGAAAAAAAAATAATAAGCACAACAAAATTATATACTAGTATGTCATTTAAAGTATTTATGTCAAACAGGGTGCAAGTGTGAACCTAAAGATTGGAGCACAAGTTTCTAACTGCCTGGGGCAGGACTAATTTTAGTGTTGGTGTGTGTCTACCTCCAAAGGAGGTGCTACCTGTCAACAAGACCTAAACACATTCAACATTTCCAATTTAGCTTATTTCTTCATTTCTCACACTGGAACAAAACTGGCTATTTCTGTGAATAATATTAAAAACAGGGTTATCTGTAATGGTATTGTATATAGTTTATGTTTACTGTTAAGTTCTTGTTATATTATAATAAATATATTTATAGATCTAGATTCAGCATACAGATTGGATTAATTTTGTCACGACTGAACAAGAAACAACACTGCATGAACGGTGACTTCTGGTTTCATCCCAGCCGTGGATGAAAATGTGTTCATTCCATCCAGCTAGCTTCTCTTGCAAATCCAAAAATGTGTTGCTAATATTTAAATGCTCAGTAGCTTCCAGAGTACTTCCATTCTCCTTTCTGAAAAAATTCTTACAAGTGATTTTGGATTTTAAGACTGTTTCTTCATTTATTTTCCCAAACTTACTATTTAGTCAAGAACAAAAGGGCTCAAGGTAGTTTAGGAAACTATCTTGAAAAAAACACCGATGTACAGCTTTTTTCTTTTTTTTTTGTTTGTTTTAAATGAAAGTTAGGATTTGTACTGCACTGCTGCTGCGATGTCTGAAAGATGAAAGCCACTTTTGCCCTATGGTCAAAATTCCTTCGTATCCAGAGTGGGAGCTCTGTAGCCCACTGGATACATCTTTCAGAGAGCACTTAAGTGCCACTGTTCATGGTTTCTTTGATGTTTCATTAGGGTGTCATCTGGTAGTTGTAAAACTGGATATGGAACAAAGACGAGCCAAATATAACTAGTCTCAAATACCACCGCAGTGGAACATTTCAGCTGGATGTCAGGAGGTAATATCTGTTCTACACATTAACAGAAAGAATCTAGCATACATTGAAATTGTCTCCGGTTCTTAGAGTACATCTATGCAAGTATTTAAGAGCATGAACCGCAATTTTTAAACATTTTAGTTCAGGCTTAGTGGCTCAGGTTGAACAGCCTGTGAGGATTACTGAAAGCCTTGCAGTTCAGTATGATACAACCATGCTGCAATAATCCAGGCCAAGTGGAATGAGTTGCCAACCTTTCATCAACGCTCTGCAAAGATCTCTTACTCAGCACTAGTCAATAATACTTGGTAGGATGAACAAGACACAGGCTATTTGCTTTACTTGTATGTGGAAATTATTTTAGCTCCCCTCTGGGAAGTTGGCTGAGCGCTTTTGCCAAATGAATCATGTGCACATATCTGCTCAGAGATTTTTCTTCTTAAAAGCTTTAAGAAATTCAGGGGACAGGCTGGCTCAGCAGCCTGATAACGATAAAAACTCTTTTGTTTGCTGCTTTGACTCGCCCCTGGCTCACCTGGGAAGGCGAGTGATCTCCAAATGGGGCTGTTCGCTGCGTTCAGGTAATCGCCTACCCCTGACAATTTACACAAGTCATCCGCCTTTCTCCCGTCGTTTCATCTAGTGGCAAACACACTGTACTAATAAAACCTCAGCAACCCCGTCTTTTAATTAACTGCAGCTAGGTGTTAAGGCTGAGCTTAGCACAGTGTAATTGGAGCAAGCTAATTAGAGCGTTCGTTACACTTCAGCTTGCCCTTGGTGGAGCCCAGGCAAACGGAACGCCAGCGCGAGCACCCACTTTCCACAGCTGCAGGGATTAGCTGGGAGAGGAGCCGCAGCCTGCACTTCTGCCTGACTTCAGGAGTACCCTTATGTTTAATCAGCAGAGACGGCAAAGGCACAAACTGCTTCAAGTACCCACCCACCCGCCCGGCGTCTCGTCAAGAATTTCTCTGAAAAAACTGGAACCAATCCCAAAGCTTTTCTCCGCTGTCTTGAATGCGAGGGCAAGGTCTCAGAACCGTACTGCCTCCCCATCACCCACTGAAAAAGGTGACTTAATATAAAATATAATATAATAGGGGATAAACCTACAAACAGCAGATGCAGTCAAGTCCTGACAGGCTGCAACCTGTGCCAGGTCCCTAGGAAGACGCTGACTCTGTATCCACTTTGACAGTTTTACAACTTGTCACGCTAATACAAGCTTTTTAAATTGGATGAGACCCTTAAGCTCACCCCTTAATGCCTTCTTTCCCATTTCAAGTCAGCTCAAAAACAGGAGCTGAAACATGCTTTCGGCTGAAGTAGAGATGCCAGCAGGTACGGAAAGGCAGCAGTAAGTTCTCATCATCGGTGAGTGTTCTGGGTTGATAACTTAAGACCGCAGGAAAAGCCAGAAAGAAAATGGTCTGGAGGGAAGCAGATGGATGTGTCTCGGGCACAGTGTTTCCATCACTCATTACATTAAGCTGGACAGCGACACCGGAACAGAAACACCATTTCTCCTCCGAAAAGCCAGTCAGTTTGAGGCATGATTAAACACTCGCTGAGGTTAGAATTCATGAAAGCAAGAGCCGCCACGACGGGCTCCTGAGCCGAGCTGTGCGAGCACGACAAGCAGGCCCGCACGGTCTCCAGCTGCTGGAGACTGGAAACAAAATAAGAAAGTGGCAGACTACCTTGAAAAAGAACTCTCCCTTTGCTAGTCGCCAGTGTTTTTTCTTTTGGTAACACACACTACTTTTAGTAATTCCTGTTTAGCTAGCAGATTTCTTACAGAGTAACAAATTCCAATTTTCTTTATCTAAACAAATTCTACTTCAATCGGTAGCAGCTTTACACACAGAATTAAATGTTTTGGCTCAGTTACTACCCAGGCGAAGGAAGCTCCAGTGCTGTCACCAAACCAAATCTGCCTCTGAATTTTTCATTAGTGGTGGTCTATACAATGAAGCTTTGAAAGGCTGCCTGCTGGTTTTAATCTCATGATCTGTTATTTTTGAGCAGTATTCTCTTTTCCTTCAGAGTTCACATCCCAGATCTTACACAGCAAGATTCATACTGGCAATGGTATCAAACTCCTTCACGACCTGTCCAGAGAACAGCACTAGTAACCCAGGTTTTTTAATAGCTTGACAGGCAACTTCAGCATGTAGCCTGTAAGCAAATTAACAGAGAACTAGGACCTGTGATGGCAACGGGGGCTAAGCTGAAGACTGCTTAAAGTCATGCCTCACACCACAGGCAATACCCACACTCTCTCCATCATCCAGCATCGGTGACCTTTTCTCACGTTTTTGTGGCTAAAGAGCAGACTAAGGTCACCAGTGACACTCCTACATAAGCTTCAGCTTCCCACCTCATTAAAAAAAAAAATGTTTATAAAAATTATACCTCTTCGAGGTAGAACTGAACCAATTCCTCTCCACATCTTGGGAACTTAAACAAAGCAGTCCCTAATTTCTAATACAACGTCCCCATACTGGTAGACAGCATCAGAGTAAGGACCGGTGAACCGAGTAGTGAAGATGACGCACCAAATGCTTTAAGTTCTAAGAGTATAATGAGCATTATGCTCTACAAGAAACACTGTCCCTCCACTCATGTAAAAATAATCAGCTCTCGCAAAGCAATCCTAAATTTCCAAGCTCACTGGAATTTCCGTAGCCACTGTTTCCATTAAAAAGAGGTCGTCTTTTAGTAAGTTATTTACTTTCATGTCCAATGAATGCAGCACTCCGTTACTTGTTGACACCGATTTTACCTGCTTCAATTTATGCCCAGCTTTTCTGCAAGCTGCCTGTTTATGTACTGAACCATATCAATGCTATATATAAATAAATGTATATTTATTTATATAAACATATATAAATAAATTATAAAGGCTCTGTGCAGCCTTTCCAGGGAAAATGAAGCTTGGAAATGTCGCAGGGAGTGCTTGGGAATGGTTCACATTTCTGTTTTCTGTTTGGCAAGAGGTATCCCCTATGGGGATTAAGACATCCAGACTGCACACTACCTGGAGAGGATATTAGGCTTTCCCTAAGGATAAGGGTTTTCAAATTCAGGAGGTAACCGAACACTTAACCATCTCCAGAAAGCCCAGAATTCTCTGCCCTGCTGACATTCATTTTTAATAACACGTGGGTATTTCAGAAAGAGTGCTGATAACGTGACAGTTATCACCAGGGCAAGTGAAATGACTGGGTAATTACAGGGCATTCACCTGACATCAATCCCAAGTAAAAATGGAAAGATGATATCTAACTAAACTGATCATGAATCAGAAAGATAAGAATAAATACAATGATTTTCTAGAAAATCAGCTGTATCACACAAACCTGATCTCATTCTCTGACAGGATTACACATTTGATTGATAAGGTAATAGATTTTCAACAGCATGTGACAAAATACTTCAACTTTCTCACTGTACAGTATTCAGACAGCAAATATTAAACAGGCTAAGAACAGGCAGATTAATTAAGGAATATCTAATCTGTTCGAGTAATTCTCTATTTGGTATTATCAGAGTATTTCTAATGGGGAAATCCTCCTCTTCCAAAATTCTTGAAGGAAAACGTTGACATAACTCACTAGTCACAGACCTGTGGAAACAGAGATTAGCAGAGCAAAAGATAACGAGGACCGAACAAGCCATACATACTGTGCTGGCTCCTCTGGCTGGCTGGGACCACTAAAACAAAACTTTTCACAAAGCTAAGCGGGACCTCAGAGATGGGAATGAGGAAGGCTGACATTCAGGATGGAGAACAGCACTGTGAAGAGCTGCAAGTCTGAGGAGAGTCAAGCAACAAGAGCTCCCAGCCCAATTTCATGGCATAAAAGGACTAAATTGATCTTTGGATGTGTAAAAAGGGGAACAGTGAGTAGGAATCAGTGATTTTTAGCTCTATATATGGCACTGGTGGGACCAGTGCTGGAATATCACATCAATTTCTTCTGTGAACAAATGTTTTAGAAGATGTTGAAAAATTGACCTACTGCAGAAAAGAGCCACAAAATTGACTTAAAGGCTGGAGAAAATGCAGTGAAAGCCATGAACAGCTCATTCTGCTCAGCAAAAAGACGACTGAGGGGCTACTTGATCACAGTGCATTAGTATCTTCGGGGGGGTGGGGGGGAAATCTATGTATGAAGAGTCTAGAACATAAAGAGAAGACAAGAAGCAGTGCCTGGAAGTAGAAGCCGGACCAAAACAAATGAGGAATAAGGCACATGTTTCTACCCATGAGCTTAACCACTTGATGAAAAGCTCAAAGAGCAGGGTAGATACACAAATTCTGCAGATCAAGACTAGATGCCTTTCTTGAGAAGGCTGTTAAGCCATATGTAAGTCAGTAGACCCTGCACATGCATGAGATTAAATCTGATGCTGTGGCATCAGATTCAACACTATTTTCTGCTGACATTATTCTCCGTGAATAAACCTGAATTTTTGTGACAAATTCCTAAACATTTAAATCAGCATTAGATGTCAGCTCATTTCCATTTCCAAAATTTATTCTCATGTATTGAAAAGATCAACACTGTAAAATTTATGCTCAGCTTGTGCTTTTCGTGGCTGTCCTCTGAATCTTGTGAAGTTTTTTATTTTAGAAAAAGCTTTCTGCATTCGGGACATGCTTTAAATTTTAGAGCAAGACTCTGAAGCTCTCTAACCCCAATATAAAAGCTAGACATCAATTTTAAACCAGTTACCTCTCCAGTGCTTCATGAAAATATAGTCTTACATGCTTATATTTCCGATACCTGAAATGTCTACACAAAACAGTAATTTATTACTAAACTGATGTTAATAGTCACATACAAGATGTGACTATTCACATTGTATTTCCTTTATCTCACTAAACCTTTTATAATGTCACAGAGAATGCAGTGGGCATCACTTCAAAACTAATTTCAGAATTATATTCATTAGAAACCTAAAATAGATTGGCAATTTGTCCTTCCCTACCACCAAAATCAGGTATCACTGTTCTTCTAGGTAGCCTCCACAGAGAGAAGGGATTCTACGAGGTGTAACAAAGTCAGCAAGAGCATGCAAGACCTTCACAACAGAACCAGAGCTGGGGTTTTGGAGATGAGAAATAGTTCCTTAACTAAACCAGCTTTCTTTTCTTTCCCTCTATAGCAGAAAGACTTAATTTCTTAGCAAATTAATTTAGTCCGAATTTAACATATTTTCTAGGATGAGTATTTTGGTCTCTGCTTTACTTCCTTTGCTGACGAAATATTTCAAAGGGAGCCCTTTTGAGATTTCCCCAAGTCTTTCCTTCCTCTCAATCCACAGTCCCAAAGCTGACAGGTCATCTTCTACAGACTCCTACTTCCATGCAGACACAGTCGAACATCTCTGGGTTACATACAACACAATTCACATTTTACATTGATGCAAAGGGGTTTTCATCACAATATAATTAATCTCCACAATAAAACAGGATGACAAATGGCATGAGCATTCCCAGCAGCCATCCAGTCTCAGGGACCTGTGCATTTCTCACGCGTATTCTGCCAAATTCCCAACTGCTGACAGACAGAAGTAAACAAAACAGAACACGGAGAGCAGTCCACCACAGCAGAACCAACTCAGCTTCTGCAGTACGCCAACACACCCCGACTGCTGCAGCAGTGACGCCCCAAATGCGGAGCCTGAACAACCTCCTCCTCTGCTCTCAGCCTGCCCCGCTCTTGTAGCTGAATGTGAGGAGCCTTCTAACACAGCTTAACTCGAGAACACCTTCTGCACCTGAAACTTGAAAGCAGCTTTATTCCAAATCAGCGTCCACATATCAGCAAATCTTAATGCAGATGGCCAGGTTTACACTAACATTCCACTAAAAGTGGTGAATCCATTTTAAATCTTAGCAGCTTATCATATTTTTAAAGGAAAAGGATTTTCCCTACTGTTAAAGAAAGGCTCAATATAGCGTAACTCAAACGCGTTCCTAAAATAAATGGAATGTAGTAGTAGTCACAGCCATTTACTGGCAGTGGGTTCAACTGAAATATACTCCCTATGCAAGTATCACACCGTAAAAAAATTACTCACCTAGAAATGGAATGAGGCTGAATTAATTAGTGTTAAAAGTTTATAATCCCTCATTTTTACATAATAGTTACATGACCACAAGTGATGCATAAAAGGAGAAAAAAAAAAAATGAAGTGTTTGGCTTCATTAATCAGTTTACTGATTTAGCTTGCGGAATTTATTCACATGCAGTGCTAGCTTAAAACCCCATATATTACAAGTCCAAATCCAAATCCTACCCAAGATACAGAACAAAAGGATCTCATTTTTAATTTATTTAAACAAATTATCTGAGGGGCTTAAAGGAGGAAACAGAGGCTGTGCAACACTGCAAATTTAAGGAAATACAGGAAACTGCACTTCAAAACTACATTCAAGGCAGAAACCAACAGCAGAAGGAAGCAGCATTAAGCAGTGAACACTTGACAAATATGAGTGTTGCACAAGCTTTTATTAAGGCTTTCTTAACAACATGTGATGCAATCCAACTATTCCTCACTAATTCATGGTTTTGAAGCACCACTCAAAGTTCACTAAGTATTTTTACGAGAATCCTTTTGTCAATGCCCAAATAAAGCACAGTTTCGTCCCTTTCGGCTGATAATTTTTACAGCCACTGTCAGAAATCAGGCCTAAAACTATTCTCTCTATTAACATAGCCATCACCACTCCTGAAAGACAGAAACAGATACACAAGACTTCATACCCTACATTCTTTATTCGCAGACTGCAAACCCCTTGGATGGTGTTAAGTGTGGTGCTGGTATCTGCAAGGCCATTCAGATCAGAACAACACATCTGATGATGCTAATACAAAATGAGCCTAGGCTCTCACTGATCAATTACGAATTACATTTATATAATAGTTTATATAATGTATATTTTATTTAATATCTAATTGTGCTTTCAAAGCTGCGTATAGAAGCAGAATTGGAGTCAGATGTGAAATAAGTTACTACCACCCTCTTCCTCAACTAGTCTTTTGCCGAGGAGCCCTATAGTTTAAGGTACAAGAAAGGAAATGAGCAGGTGTGTTATATGTCCTACACCTCAAGAGAGGCCATAACAGATCTACAGAACAGCTTCTCATACTCTGTTCCACGTTATATACATCACATGCAGTTTGTTAGCTCCGGATAAATTGCCAATGAGTAAGATGTGGGTTGATTGCTCACTTGCATAACCTCTAGCAGCTTGCTCTCCTATGTATGAATTATTGGGGGGTGGGGGGAACTAAATGAATTCCTAGATATATTAGAAGTTTCTCTTAAAAAAAAACCAAACACATAAGAAGTAAGAACAACTTTGATAAGGAAAGAGTGTTTCTTTAAAAAACCTCTAATGAGAAACTCTGGTATTACTTGGATGCTGACATACTATAAGCAGTCCTGGGTGGTACCCTGCAACTGAATATAAAACATTTTCTAAGCACAAAGCATAACTTCATAACAACTACGTTATTCACTCGCCAATGTACAATGCTAATTTCACTTTGTCAGTCAAATTAATAATAGAATTTTTTTTCTTTAATGGTCAAACACTGAAAGCAAAATTATGGCTTAAACAACTAAACAGCAAGATCCCAGAGTAAAACATCTGAACTGCGAAATCAGGGAGGTCTGGTAAGAAAAAGACTGATATCAGCTATTAGGCAGCATTTCTTTTAAATACATTTTTGAAGGAGCTAAAGCTGTGTTTTCTTGTCATCTTTATTCAAGTATTTCACAGCAGTTATATTACAAATTACAGTAAAATGTTCAAAATTTCCAGAAGTTCAAAAAAATTAAATAACTTACTTCAAACTAACGTAAAATGAAGTCAAAATGCAAAACATCAATTTAAACACAGTTCTGAATAAAACTATAGAATCCAAAATATACCATAGCTGATGAAGGAAGTCTACTTAATCCACAAAGTAGACACACATTAATGAAACCAAACAGGACTCCCCAATGTCTAAATAACCCAATGTACAAGATACAAAAGATGCAAGTACAAGCCCAAATTCAAGCTTATGTTGTGATTACAAAATAAAATAAAAACAAAATAAATGACTATCAGCTGCAGGACCTGCCGTTCAGGAGACTGAAGGTAAAACCAGAGCTGACCAACCAACTTAATTAAAAAAAAAAAAAAAAAAAAAAAAAAAAAANAGACAAGATATTACAAAAACCAGTAATCCTATAAATACATTGGCATATGAGGAAATAAAGTAACAATACAGAGGACACAAAACAAAACAAAAAATTAATCACAGGTGAAAGTCAAGCTTGCAAATACAATTAACTCCATAGCCATCAACTTCACCCAAGAGCAACTCTATTATCTCCAAGACAGCCCCACCAGCCCCCCAGAGAAACCTCCGTTCCTCTGGCTGGCCACATCTCATCGACCCCAGCACAAGGACTCACACAGGAGTTTATTTGCAATTTTCACAACAAGAAACAAGGAAGAGAGGTCAATTTGTACAAACTCTTGCCAGTGCTATGTGGCAAAAAAATTAAAAACATACAAAGAGTAAACAAGTTTAGACCACATGGATAGATTAACAGCTGTTTTAACTCTATAACCACCAGACATCTGTAAAGGAAAACAAAAACTGAAGTGTGGTTATTTGGGCTAGGAAGGCAAGTATATCATTTTAGGTAAGCTGTCCACTAGAACATCTGATATCAGCTACTTTTCTCTAAAATGACATGGCAGCTCCTCAATTAGTAAAGTTGCCTCTTAAGATTTTTCCCAATCAACAACTAACAGTAAAAATTTTCCTTTAGAAACCTGACCTTTTAGAACCATTTTTAATGCTAGGCATTAGCTTAAACTTGCTTTTCACACTCACTGGTGACTAAAATTCTCAACTGTTTTAATTCATATAAATTTATTATCTTCTTAAAAATGTATGCAGTTTTATCTTCCACAAGTGCTGCTGTTACTTGAACAAAAACTTCTTGAATAAGTGAAACTGGAATAAATATTTTTAAAAAATTCTGCAGCAAGAACCTGAGACTTGCAAAAAACCCTTTTATCAGAAACTTGCTACAAAAAATCTGCTACATTTTATTTAATCAAATCTTAAAGTTTGTAACAATTTCCATCAAAATACAAAATGCTGTTAATGTACCAGACACAAAAATATCTCAAACAGGTATGATGCTAATAAATACTAAAGGAAACATGGAAAAAAATCCCATAATCAAATCTGAGATCAAAGAATCTCATTTAAAATGTGTTTTCTGCTTGTTTTTGTTGTTTTTAATCGCACTTTCCCACCTAAAAAATACAGTGTTTCTGCATGGGTTGCATTTAGAAGGTGTAACTAGATGTACACGAATGCTTAAAACCTTTTTCTGCCATTAGCTATGAAGAAAAACAGTGGCATTCAGGGGAGAAAAAGATCTAAGATAGAATTATGTTTAACCATAATATACAAAGCACTTTGGATTACTGCAGTAGCCCAAGGCCCATGTTTTGTTTCTCTGAAGCGCTATACTACTATTAGCCATAGAGGTGGAGACAAGTACCTTAGCTTCAGTTTGTAAATGGGAGCAGAGTGATTACAGTCCTCCATAAACACTGTTGGTAACTAAAATACAAAAAGCTGAGGTAGCTCAGTATCTCTGCAGTAGTCCAAGACTGTTTTCTCTAATTAAAAACTAATCACACTGTGTTGCATATTTCTGGAAAGACACTTCTGCAGCTATGTAGGGACAGTCACAATGAATGGTTAACGATGGTAACGCCAGCCAACTCCTCTAGAACTCTTTCCATGTAGGTTTGAAATAAATCAGCCCAGGTAACGTTTTAATACTGAGCTCGTGATAAAACATGTTTTTCTTGAAACTGCCTCGACTGTCCTCTCCAGTTGCCAGAAAGGAAAG
>VYZW01017270.1:1127-12283 GCA_013401315.1 Balaeniceps rex
CTATCATATACGCACAAGCAGAGGAGTCTATATGCATGTATTTGAATGAGTGAAGCAGGAGATTATTTTTGAGTCCTGTGCTGATCTTTGCTCTGCAAAATTTATTAACTGGAATTATGCCAAGATAGTGCCCAAGTGCAGCATGCTTCCACAATATGGACAATTTGGTATAGAGGAGTAAAACTCTGAATTTATTGTTTTACTTTAAAAGATGCAGGCCTCAAAATGCACATCTAACCATTAACTGCAAATTGTCTCCATAATATTTTGTTTGTTTGTTTTCTTAACAAATCACTTCTCCATATGTAAATGTATTTCATTCAGAGCTTTCAACCAAAGACTGTCATCAGTAGTCTTCAAGCTAAGGCCCAAACTGTGCAATAGCTAGAATGGCAACAAACCTGGCTTTGGCATATGGTCAAGATGAAGCACGCTGTAGAGAGAGGGCCTCTGCTGACAATATGTTGTCTAGGCTTCAGCTTTGGACCCTTTGGTGTCCTGAGGGCAAAGTAGTGATTGTAATATTTGCCTCTGTATTTGCGATTTTGATAAGTATATGACTAGATGGAGCTGAGCTTGACGTGAACAGGTTATGACACTTCAATGAATGTAATAGTTAGGTTAATTAGTCAAAGCAGCTTAACGATGGGTAGTTTCTGAATATAAACTGGAACTAACTGCATAGCCAAAGGTAGTGAGCTGAAGAAAGTGCTGTGCTTAAAAGGCTCATAGCGAGCTTTCATTTAGTGTTGCATGCAGTGGTGATATTGTTTCAATTCCAAGGATTAAGAGATGCATACAATTTCCATTAACTTTAATTTGTCATGGGATTCCTGCCTACGATATTTAGACATACAAATATGTGCTTGTGGAAATTAACTAACAGATGACAGGCTTTGGTTTAAGAATGCTGCTTCTAATGTTACTTTGTCATAAATCTACAGCTGGAAAGCAGGAATTGCTCACCACTTGTGAGTATGATAAATAGGGGTTATTATTACTCAGTTGGTTAAATATTTTGGTAAAACATAGTAAAAATTGACATGGTTTGCCAACATGCTTCCTGAGATGCAAAGCCTCTCCCATGATGGTTTTAATGTGCAAAAAGCAGATCTTAAAAGCAACTTATAAGATCTGTAGTTTGTCCTTCCATTACATTGTTGAGTACTCATTGGAAACAGAGCAGTGGCTTGGCAGGCAGAGCACATAATAGTGACACATAATTGAGCCTGGAATTTTTGTGTTCATAAAACATGAGACATATATTCCCTACCATTATAGATCCAGTGGAGGGTTTAGTTTTTTCCTCTTTTGTGAGGAAATGCAAGCCATGGTGTTTGAGTAGAACTCTTCTGAAGTGCTGAGCTGGAAATCATGTCAGTGGCTCACAGCTAGCACAGCATGCTTCTCTTCAGGGAAGCATGTAGTAATGTTTCTTTGCATGCAGCCAGATGGTGTTGATATGTACACCTTTGCCAAAGAACTGGAAAACTTGTAAAAGGAAATGCAGTAAGGTTCAAGGGGAGAGAAGATCAAAGAAATAAATAATAATGAGTAAAAGGCCTGCTGGTTCCCTATGAGCAGGGTGGAAATAAGAGGAATTGTTATTTTAGTGGCATGGATTACTCAGATAGGAAGTTTTGCTGCTGCGGTGCTTAACTCTTTATTGGCTGCAGCTTTCTTAGAAAACTATGTAAGGTAGAGTTTGTTTTTCATGATTTTGGGCATAGTTGCAGACCACCCTATAATGTCAGTTGCTAACTGTAAGTTTGGGTTAGGATTGGATTTTGCAGGAAATTAGTATATTTCTAGACATTTTTAGCTCAAGATTAGGGAATAGTGCATTTTGGGGTGACTAAGGCCACAAACCATCTATTCAACTTTGTTTTCTTAGTACAAAAGCATTTCTGGACTGCAGCATCTATCAGCCATATCCAGAAAGGTAGTGAAGAAATGCATTGTTGTTTCAGCCACAGTAAAACAAGTATTTTTAAAAATGTTAGAATTGCAAAATTAGCTTTAAAAAGATGGTAGTAGTTTTGGGTGAGAACATCTTATTTTATTCAAACTATTTCACCTTCTGCCATAAAAATAACTGATAAAGTTGGCGCAGGAAAAAACTTTTTACTGAGATAAGGAGTTTGAAGTATGAGGATAACTTCAACGTGTTTAAAGATGTCACTGGAAGCATGATAGGAAGCCTTTTGCAGTCTCTTATAGTATAGAAATTGTTCCTTCAGAGTAGTAAAAAAAAGCCTCATATGAGCATTAAAACTACTCCTATATAACAGAGAATAAAATTTGGCACATAACTTTGTATTTCTTACAGAGTTCAGAAAAATCCTCTGAATTGTGGAAAGTGCAGCAACTGTTTATTGCTAAATACCATAAAACTTATAATGTGCATTCACAAAACGTGCCATGTTGATGCTGGAAGGCTAGAGCAGGACCGACTGACAGCAACTGCCTCTATTCTTTCATGAGTCCCAGTATTACCTGGAAAATACCAGTGGAGTATTCAACAGACACAAATTCTTATGAGAGAGGCATATTTGTGACTGAAGGGAGTTCTTAGAAAAGTGGTAATCCTGGAGCATGAGCAGCTTTTTGTAATAATTTCTGAGGGCTTTCCAACATTTTATTCTTCATGGAAAATGCCTGAAGAGTTGAATAGAGTATCATAACCAGTCTCTGAGATTTCTGAGTCATCTTAGGGAATTGTGGCTTCAATTCCAATAACAGGAGCTTTGTTATCAACTTTAATGGGCCTGCATGCCTTCTATAGAATAGTCCCTTAAATTTAATAATGCTAGAATAAAATGAAATAAATTGTTCTCAATTGAATTCTTCTATTTTGGAGGGTAATTTTTATAGATCCCTATTAAACTCTAGGCAACATTTCAATGATGGAGGTTTATCTTGTCTTTCAATAATATTAGACATAAAAGATCTCAATAAGTGTCTCTGATGAATAATGCTTGCTCTCTCCTAGTTCCATAAGAAGGAGGAGTATAGCAGAAAAGCATGCAATTAGCTTGGGTGCAGTGCCACAGTACTGCTGCCATACTGTTTCTGGCAGTAGAGTTAATGTGTCTTTTTTGGTGCTGTGTTGAACTGTGTAGACAATCCAGCTCACACAGAACTAGGTGAGGCATTTCCAGGATGACATCAGATTGTGCAATATAGAAACGTCCTGAGATCTTACCAGTAGCTCTTTTTATGGAATCCTACTGGAAAGAAAGGAGGATGCTATAGTAAGAATGCCAGTTCTCAGGTACTGTTGTTTTAATAGGATTACTACTGAATCACCAGCCTGTTTAATTAGACCTATAAAAGTTATTTAGCAAGGTGTGGATTGGGGCTTGGGGGAGGAGTATCAGGAGCACAGTATGTCTGGAAAAGTGTCTATAAAAATCCGTCTATAAAAGTCTCTTACTATGTGGTCTAATTAAGGTCTGGATACAGCACATACATTACTTTAAAAAACAAACAGGTTAGTTTCTGTTTGCTGCACTTTATTTTTATTACCTGATTACAAACTGGAAGAGTTTGTTAATTTAGTCTTAGTTTAGGTATACAGCAGAAAGCAGTGCTTGTCACTGGTTTAGATCAACCCTACTCAAGCCATTCTTTGGAAATAAACATAACTGAATCAAGTTGTATCAAATAACTGCTTTTTCAAATAATTAATTTGCTTTTTCTTGTTGGTAGAAGGTTAGGTTATAAACACATCAACGATATCATGTTTTTGCCTAAAGGAAGTTAGCATACACCTGTGTCTGGAAGAGGGAAAATAATTTCTAAAAGGTGGAAAACTGAACTTTAGAAGCTTGATGGTGAAACTATCACAAGAATATTTTGAGTTGCATCTGCATCGAAGAGAAGTGTGGTATGGTCCAGCTGAGAATGGGAGAATGGTGACACCATGTTAGTGCTGTAGCAATGTATGTTTCGGCATGAGCTTGCCACAACCATCGTGTTTGTGTTCAGTTACAGCAGGGCAAACATAAAGTAACCCTGAAGTCATACTACTGCCACCATTTACAAGCAGTGTCTTTACCATATATCATGAAATTATGCAAACTTTTTAACATGGTTTGTTGCTCTCTTTTAGGTCATCTTGTCATTAGGATATTTTGTAAGAATGGCCATGAGAAATGCTTGTTTGTTTTTCACAATGAGGGTGGTCAAACACTGAAATAGGGCCCTGAGAGGCTGTTGAATCACCATCCTTGGAGCCATTCAGACCTCACCTGAACAAGGCCCTGAGCAATCTAACTTTGAAGTTAGTTCTGCTTTGAGGACAATGTTGGACTTCAGGGCTCCTTCCAACTTAAATTATTGTATTACTCTATATTATAGGGCCAATGTATGTGGCCAGCCTACCAGGCATAAGATGGGTCACTTAGTATGGCTGATAAAAACACATAGTACAGAGCAGCACTGATTTCTTCTATGTACAGGTGGTGACTGCAGTCAATTCCGAATAGAAAAGGCAGTCTCTGGAACTATTTTGACATTGCAGTCCTTGTTTAGTAATCTTTAAGGGTCATAAGGTGATAGTGGTCACACTATTCCACCTTGGCTTCCCAAATGAGTAACCAGCTGCTTGTATTGAAGGTAAACTGTCTGGTGTATGTCTAGTGTACAGAATGTAAATAGCGTCTCAAATACCATGAAATGTCAATGTTAATGCCTGATGGTATTGCAGAAATTCATTTTAAGTCAAGCAAGTCTAAATCTAACACAACTGATTTGTTTATATTCTCCAGCACTGAGGAACAGGATATACCTCAGACCTTCTCTAGACTTGTTTTAGTGAGATCTTTGCTTTATCTCATATATGCATTTCCTTTGCTGCACTGCTCTTATCTGCTAGAGAAAAGTCTAAAATAAACATATCTGTGAGATGCAAGCTGTCTCAGTAGCTTCTCAGAGAGAACGAGCAACGTGTTATGCAGGTATGACATAGTACTTCTGCTTCATGGAATAGAAAAAAAAAGAATTGTAACTAAATCTATCTGTAACAAGCTTTGGAAATAATGGGGATCAGCGGGTGCTAGGTTACTTGGCGAGAACAAATTTATGGCCTAGGAAAAAATAATGTTGGTGGCATATAGTAGGATTATTGAAAATGACAAGATACAAGGTTCTGCTGGATATTTTTTCATGTGTGGTTAAAAAGATTGGCTCTGGTTAAAAAGATTGTCTATCTGGCTCTAGATCAAAAACCTGAGCTTTGCTGGTTGCAAACTTGTAAAATTCAAAGAGGAAGAAGAAAAATCAAGAAAAATTATGTCTGTTTATTCTGTTTGCTTGTCTTCCCCCACTCTTCCAGCTTTCCACACAAACATAATGGTTTGCAGAGGTCTGTTCTTTAGAGCAGAACTGTTTTACACCAATCAAGTTTCTAAATCCGAGTAAGTGAAATTTTCATCAGTCTTTTCCAGCAGTTGCCATGTCATTTTTCTCCTTGTGCTGGAGAAATAGCTGAAGAAGCTTAGTGAGAGCGAACTAATGCTATTGCCACATGATATCCTGAATGCCCGAGGGGGCTATGGAAGATAAGTGTAACTTACATTCTGACTGATGTTGGTGCTGGCGTTTGGGGTTGTTAAAGAGAAGTATAATGGAGCTATGCTGATTTATATACGTGGAGTACAGGGTCTTTCATATGCGTAGTTTCTACTCTTTTGTAACTACTTTTTATTTTATTGCTGACCAGCAACCAAAGTGATTTCCTTTCGTCTTTTTCTGGCCAAAGTCTGAGACCAGTGGCGCAGGTCGTTGGAAAGGAACATGCACACTACCACATGATGAACAAAGCCCTGAAGGCCATGGCAGAGGTACGTGCAATTTCTAGTAAAGGTGTACACAGGGAGTGATGGGCTCTCTGGGCATTGTAGTGCAGCCCTTGCTCAGAGACCCTGCCTATCAGGGCGATGAATGGCAGAGCACGCTGAGCAGCTGTGTGTAGTACCGATGTTGTGGGTCATGGGGAGAGGTTGCAGCACTCAGCTTAGACCGGGTTTCGCGGGGGTGGTAGTGCTCACCCTGGATGCTGTGGGAGGTTTCCCAGGTCTGCTGATACTCTTCTCTCTCACTCTGGTTTAAACCTATCTTAACTCTCTTGGCTCCCACAGAGCCTACTTCTGCCACTGAGAGAAGTGGCTGAAGAATTGGGACCCTTCTGGCTCCGTTTTCAGTCCTATTTTCTCTTGTTATTTTTCCAGCCTTCTGCTTAACCCTCCTTGCCAAAAGCACTCTTTGGTGACTAGCAAACTAATTGGCCGGAGGAGGTGTCATCAAAAATTCATCTCAGATAATTAGACATTAAGCTATCATTATCCTTGAGGTTCAGATCATTTTTGTTTTCATTAGCTGGGTAGTTCCCTATGGTAGATATTTCTGATAATTTCTTGACACTGAGGGGGTCATGAGTCCTGGCATGCTCTCAGAGGTGCTTCTCTTACATGTCCTTGCTTACCTAGCAGGAGTTGGGGGGAAGAGTTGTATTAGTCAAGCTGCATATTCACGATTTTATCTGTTAGGTAGGGCATCTTATGTAAGAAACAGAGGTTTTACTACACTTTGCTAGATAGCTGGCAAATTCAGTGCCACACAGTTTGTGAAGGAGCATTTCTGTTTTTTCAATGTTTTCAGATAAATGTCATTTCCAACAGCTGTTGATAGCATTAAGAAATCCCATTTGCATTTTATGTAATTCTAATTACATAGTAATTAATTTCTGGTACAATGGCAGAGTAATATTAGAATTAGGTCCTTGAAATTTTATTGCTTTATGTGAAGCAGCACTCTTTCTGCTTTCTGTTATGAGTCCTTACATGTGAAAAGAATATAAGCAGATTTCTGCTAGCAGAGCCTTAGCACTTTTAATTTTTTAATGCAACAGTGAAATTTGAAAAAAAAAAAAGTGGCTAATTCCATAGTGAGGAATAATCTGCCTTTGTCTATGATACAAAGAAA
Source organism: Balaeniceps rex (assembly GCA_013401315.1). NCBI lineage: Eukaryota > Metazoa > Chordata > Aves > Pelecaniformes > Balaenicipitidae > Balaeniceps > Balaeniceps rex. The sequence goes on from VYZW01017270.1 coordinate 8,115, forward strand.
AGCTTTATTTTTTTTTTTTAAGCTGCTGTTCTGTATGTTACCGTAATAAATAATTCTGAGTATTGGAGCCAGCAAAACATGGAATTTGTATTTTTTGAAAATCCTAATATTTGGGAATTTGTTTTCAGTCTTAATGAAAATCCAGACACAAGAAAATATTTCCCCAAAATGTGTACCTAAAAAATTTTCTTGGATCAACTGAAATAGTCATTGGAAAGCTATTTTGAAAGGAAAGATGAAAATACTTTGTATGGTTGGAAGGAAGTTAATTCAGGATCAATATGCTCTTACAGAAAATACAGATGCTGCTGAAAATGAATATTTTAATTGAAGGAGTTTTCATTGTAAATATTTGTTGTATTTTATTATACACAGTATATCCAGGAAGCGTAATGTTGTTGGACTGCATTTACATATTTAAAATTTAAAACTATTTTGAATACATTTAAAAAATGTATTCATATTTGCTAAACAGCAGCGCATTCAGCCTTTCATAAGACACAGAAAATTATATCACCTGTCTTTAGAAACTTAGAATAAGCAGTCAACAGTAATCATTAGCTCTGATGCTATTGATTAAAATGTTTCATGGCTTTTCTCTCCGGCTGTTGATTGCTTCCTGCTAAGAGAAGAACTGTGATGCTGTTCATACCTTAGAGATGTGGAAACTGCTTGCAGAGAACAGTTGATTTACAGCTCTTGTCTGTCCTCTATATGTACCTCTTATAAATTCAATATTGTATTCAAAACGCAATGGTATACAAGTAAGTTGTGATCAGGTTTCACTCTCTGTTTGCCATGAATAGCTCACATTTTTAATTCACTAGGAAGGCTGTATGATCGCTTGTAACAAAGCATGGACTGAAGCAAAGTTAAGTAAACAAAACCCTGCAATAACTCTAGAGTTCCTGTTTGTTTTTAATCAAACCTGATTTAGTTTCTTGGGCAGAGATCTGCAATTTAGTTTTACACAAACATTTTGGTGAACAGAGAGCTGGTAGGAAAGATAGGTGGGGTCATTAAAAACAAACCCAGCTCAGTGTTACACATCTCAAGTTCATCCCACATTTAGCTAATCTCTGTTGAGCTTTGTACTAGGTTTCTGCTAGCACACTTGTCACCTTTAACTTCAGTGGATGTGCACCAGCTGAAAATGTGGCTGAGGAAGCTGGTAGCTTTCTAAAGCTGTCTTTATTAAGATTACTTATCTTCCTGTTGTCTCTGGCTTTTGCTTCTGAGTTATGAACAACAAAACCATACACTGTGTAGGCACCTAGATTTCCCAGTGGTTTTATTTCACGTTTTTCAAGGAGATCTCATTTTTTTTTCTAAAACTTGTAGGCTCTCTTCTCCATGATGTGGTGCTTTATCACATCCCCCACTGGGGGCAAGTATGCTCTTCTGTATACTAAAACTGGATGGAAAGATGAGTGAGGGTCACTATATTTCTCCCCTTGGCTAAGGAAGCAGAGTTCCCCCTTTACTGGTGGCTTGAACCTAGTTGAAATTTCATTCTAGTGTATTAGCAGGTAGGCTGATAATTTGAAATGTGAAATTCCTTCGTCAGTATTAGCATATACATTTGCAAGCCAACTAATGATGTGAAAATATTTTAAGCGAACTCGTGTGAAGGTTGTATATTTTCATTCCCATTTTGAAACCAGGACAAAATTAATAAAAATAAATAAAAATCACAAATAAGTAACATCTCTATTTTTAAAATGTAGTATCTGCTTTGTATCTCATGAGCAATGCAGTCATTAGAGTGAAACAATGTTGAAGAATTCATGGGCATGTTCAGTGTTAAAAAACATGGGTAGAAGGACATTGAGACCTTCATCTTTCTTTGATAAAGTATTTTTGAAATGAACATCTTATCAGATCAGAAAAGCTGGTAATATTGGCAGATCAGCACAACTCAGTCATGTCAATCTGACATTTGATCAAAAGTAATGTACTTTTGGTAAGAGAGAAAGTCAAAGTAAAGGACAACACAACTTTCATATGCAGTGTTCCAAACTCAGAAAGGTGTTATATTTAAAATATTTTCTCTTCCCATGTCAAATACCAATCCTACTCTTAGATCCTCATAAAAGGAATTTTGCACTTGTCTCAACCTGTTTCCTAGATCCAGACATTTGACTCTGTATCTGTTAGCTCAGGAATATATAGCACAAAAGAAGTTTGGGGTTTTTTCAGGACATTGCTGTAAATAATGTTGTATCTAAACTGTTGAGTTGACTGCAAAACTTTTACTAATTCATTATCTTGGTCAACTGCGATTTAATTCTTTTGAAGGAATACTTGTCTTTGAGTGTCTCATCACCACTAGTTAAACTTTCATGTCTGATATCAATACATCTTGATTGATAAATGAGTGAACCCCTTCCCAGATATTAATTTCACTATTGTTTTCTTACATTACAATCAAGTTTCCTAACTTGGCACTCCCTGCAGCTTGCTAGACAATTATCCTCATAAGGGTGTTATCTATGTGAAACATACAGCATATCACTTTTTCTGTCCCTACTTATGTCCTGTGGGACACAAGTCAGCTCCAGACCAAGCACTTGTATAGTGGAATAGATTAGATTTATGTTAATATATTAGGCAAAACAGTCAGGCTCTACTAATTGTACCTAATCAGTGGCTAATTTATGACTTCTGGATTTTGGTTGGCTTGCAGCATAGGTGAGGCAAGCTTGCATTTGCCCACAGTATTACATTGTAGACCTACTTTAATTAACATGCATCACTGCAGGTGAATTCATATAATTTCTTATTTCACAGAGATTTCTACTGAAAAGGTGGTATTTTGTCACAAAACATGAACCCCTGCCCTTTAACTATGGGCCGGTTTATATATGCTGCATCCACAGGTATTTGTAATGGGCTCATTTATCAATATACCTTGAATACAAAGAGTATCTACATGATTTTATAAATTATAAATAAAGTGTACAGGTATCTTCTGGTAAGACCAATCCAGTAGCTAACATTCTTGCTTCAATGACAATGACTTGATCAGCTCTTAAAACAATTTATACACATAAATCTTGAGATTTTGAATAGCACTCAGACACAGTCTAGAAGCCCTGTGAAATGAAGTCCCCTCTGAGGTTTCTGCTTCTATTTGGGGAAAAATGGTCTTTTACTCATATTTGCTTCAGGCTGAAACCAACAAGAACAGAAAGATGGAGTTGTATTATTTTCAACTTTAAAAGGGTATTGTTAATTTTATTGTGTTTATTTTTTAGGTGCGCTCTATTAAGGTGAATACATTGGTATACAGAGCCTTTGAAAATAACAACAAGCAACAAAAGAGCTAGACTTTATAAATTCTAGTGTTTCTGTAGTTACCAAAAACCGCTTCGAATTTCAAAATTGCCTACAGCATCTGTGCATCTTTAAGAGATCATCCATTTGCGAAGTGGGTGTTTCCTTTAGTAATTTCTCAAGTCCTGTAGGGTCAATACATGGATTGTCCTTTTGGCATATAAGATCCATCGTTGCTTTCTGCTGTGCTCTGGTACCTGAAGAGAAATACAGAAGCCCTCATGACTGACTTCTAAGTTACATGCTTGAGCATTTTGCTGAGCTGGCTTAGCATGATCTGAAAGTTGCAGGTTCTTCCCAAGATCACTAAGTAGCTTGTTTTAAATGGACTGTTGAAAAGCAAAAGCAGAAAGTATTCTGGAAAGAATAAATACTGGTCTTTCTACCAGAATACATAGGGGGTGAGATGAAAATGGTAGTACTGCCTGTGAAATGTTTCTAAATACTCTTGTGTATCATCTCAAGCAGGAAAATATATGGTGCTTGATTGGATAGAAAAAAAGTTGTTTATTGATGAGTCATAGGCACTACAAAATCAGGATAAAGCATGAGAAACGTCTGAACAATTATATTTGCTTTAGTATTCCAATTACCTAATGTGTTTATTTTCAAAATGCAGAGAAATGATTATGGAATCAATTATCTGTGATGTTCAGTGATGGCAAGGTGTAGGGCAGGATGGGCTTCAAATAGTCTCATCAGGATGCTTTCTGAAGGCTGTTGGGAACCTTTAGCCCAAAATCTGGTGCTACTTCTCAATAAGCTGGAAGTACACACATGAAATAGCATAAAACCTGAAATTTGGGAATTTTTTTCCTCTTTAAAAAGAGGAC
>VYZW01017271.1:0-22681 GCA_013401315.1 Balaeniceps rex
GGAACAGGCTGCCCAGGGAAGTGGTGGAGTCTCCATCCCCATAGGTATTTAAAAGACGGGTAGACGAGGCGCTTAGGGACATGGTTTAGTAGTGGACAGGTACAGTTGGACTTGATGATCTTAAACGTCTTTTCCAACCAAATGATTCTATGATTCTAAATGCCCTGTTGAGTTAGAGCAATGGTCCATCTACGTTGGCATGCTGAATCTGGAAGATCCAAACTACAGTGTGCCAACTAGAGCTTCCTCATCCATGATCTTTGATGCATGTATAAAACTTGAGCAGAAGAGCAAGGCAGGATCTCACTGCAGTGATGGAGACTTTCCAAGCCAGCTGTGTTTATCCACAGTTTCAGTGGCCTTGTTCTTTCTTACATTAACTGGCCAAGGGTAGAAATCAGACTCACTGCTCTGTACATCTCTGAATCCTCTCCAGACCCATTTCATAGATAGGAATTACATGGACAATCCACCGGTCTGCTGCCACAGTGGCTACTTATAACAATGCATTGCACAGGCAGAAGTTCAGTAACTTCACCATGGAGATCCTTACAAATTCCAGGCTAAATGGTATCTAGTCTTGGGACTTATTAACTTACCTGCTTGGTCAAACCTGATCTGGCTCCTATGACCTTCCTGCTGTGAAGAAAATGTTGGGTGTAGGAATCTCCCCAACAGCAAAGACCAACACAAATACACTGAGCTTCTCAGGTATGAAGCACTAAGAACACGATTGCGCTGAGAGCATCTTTCACCTTTGGCCAGCAAATGCTCCCCCTGATTCTATGTCTGGCTTCCCAATTCTGATGCATTTGAAGAACTCTTTACGAGCAGCTCAAGCATCCTTTGCAAGGCTCTCTTCAAATTTTAGGGTTTTTTTTAGTCCTCCTAATTGCCTATTTACTTGTCATAATTTATGGGCTCTCTTCATTTGGGCAGTTTTCCCATTTTTTAATATTGATCCTCTCCTTGTGATCGCCTCAGCTTCTGTATTGAGCCTTGAAGGGATTTTACTGGATTTATGCTTTCTTTTTAATTGCAACACAAAATTAACCTAAACTTCTCATACAGTAATTTTGAGAAGCCTCCAGTTTTCTCACTTCCTAGACTACTGTTTTCAAGGTTGGTTTATTCTCTTTTTTGACAAATTGCCTCATTTTCACAGAGTTTCCTTTCTTGAAATTGAATATTCATGTTCTGAATTCATTCGGCTTGCTTTTGCTGAAATCTAATCATGTTGAGACAGCTGTTAACAGAGCAGGTCTCTCAGAGCTACCTCTTGAAGTAGGTCTCATGCACCACTTGGGACCAAACACAGATCAGCATCTTTTCTTGCAGGTTGTTCTAGGAAGCAGTCACACAGCACGTCAAAATTTTTTACCACTACACCTCACCCTGACAAGGCATCGATCCAACCTATAAAGGGAGACTACAACTACCCACTTTACTGTCTGTCTTACAATTGCAGCTCCTCTCACCTCGCTTAACATTTCCTGGTCGTGTCACAATGACCAGTCCCTGTCCCAAGCAGGGGATCCTCAGTATGATCCTACAACACCACCTTGTTATTAGGGGTTCCACTGCACACCTCTTTTACTTGGAACGTTTTTGTGCCATTTATATTACCCTTCAAATACAATGTCACTCCCCCGCCAATATGTCCTGTTTTCTCATCCTGCAGGGTTGGTAGCCTGGCAACACCATATCCCACGGATTATCCTCCTCCCACCGTGTCCCTTGGACGACTGCTCCATCAGGGTTGCCATTTGAGCCCAGCAATTCTCATTCCCCCATCCTATTTTTTAAACACCAAGTGCTGCTGTAAAAGCACAGGTATGTTTTGCCCTCGCTCCATTGCTCCGCATTGCTGGCCAAGGGGGACCGCAGGCAGTCTCATTTTCCTTGTTTATTACAATTGGGCTGTTTATTTCCCTCCCAACCCTTTCAGAGGTGCACAGCCTGGCCTCATTTTAACCATGGCACAGCCTTACAGCCTGCACAGATCCCTCTTGTCCCAGAAGCTTCCTCATTTCCCAAAATGCTTTAATCCTAACCTTTCTGCTGCATCACCTCCTCTGTGCATTGGGACACTGGCTCTTTGCCTGCCTCCTAAGCCCTATTTACGGCCCTGGCAGTATTTCAGACAGTGCTACTACAGAGGTCTGGGATACCAGCCTCCTGCCTCCCAACCTGAAGACAGCCCCCAGAACATCCCTTCATTGGTACTAACAGGGACTACAACCACTAGCTTCTCCCAGCACCCCCAAATGAACAATTCAAGCCTCTCATGAGGTCTGCTACCTTTGTGCACAGCAGGCAGGTTACAATGGAGTTCACTCAGACATCACAGATCCAGTTGTCATTTTGCCTAATATTAGAGTCTCTCTTTCCATCACCTGCCTCTTCCTAGCCATGGAGACCTCCTGGATTGCAGGAGCACCCTTGGTACAGGAGCATGTTGTGATGCCAGCCAGAGGGATGGTCTTCTCTATGAGGTTAGACATCAGCTAGGAAGCTCCCCGTCGCTCCCAGCTGCTCCAGCCCAGACTTTGGAGAAGGAAACTGCTCTCCCAGGGCCATGGCTTCCCCACACTGACAGAAGGACACCCACTGATCACACAAGGCAGAAATTCAATGAGCTTATTTGCTTTCCAGGGCCCAAGCCCCTTTTCTTCTTCCTCCTCCCTTCCCTAGCAAAACTGCCCCACAAATGGCCCTGTTTGCTCTCCTCTCTTCATTACCCAGGCAGGGAAGGACAGCGAGACCTCTTGCCTATGGAAATTGCAAGGCAACAATCCTGATAAAACTCTAAGCCTTATCCATCTGTGTGGTCCTCACTTTGACACCTGCACAGTCACCAGGATAGGCTGGGTCCAGTTCTGCTGTCTAAGCTTAGGAGCCTCAGGCCCCCTGAGACACCCAAGTTTACCCCACCTCGCTCCAGCTGTCCCTCAGTAGGGCATGGGCCACCGGTGGGCTCCTTGTTGCATCTGCCAATGCTGCGAGACCTGTCAGAAGCCCTAAGGCACTTAAACAGCACGAGATGGCTGTTGTTAAGGCAACTGAACTGAGCTCCTCAGGAATGTGAGATTTGCCCTGGAACAGCAGAGAAAGGATCCCAAATCGCAAACACAGCGATGCTTTGGCACAGCTAGATATAGTATACAATAAATGGTACTTCCTCTGAGCAAAGTAAGGAAGAATAAGAAAGAATTAAAGATTCTTTCTTCAGAGCAGAGATATTCAGCTTGATCAACTAGATTCTAGACACGGCTGCTAAAAAAATTTGTCCTATAATAGCAGTCAAAAAAGGAAATAGCAGTGAAAAAGCAGCCAGAGATTCTGGGCTTGGCATTTTCTTTTGGGCTGTCCCCAGTACACACCTCCTGGAAGCTTTTCTAAGCAGGGTAGCAAAGCTGGGGAAAAAGTCCCCAAACTCTAGGTAATTCCAAGAACGCTCTGGGGTTTGACATCAGAGTTTTAATTATCCCTTTCCAGCAGGTTTTATATCCCTGAGATCAAGGATGTTATATGTTATGCATTTTGTTATTAGCCACAAATTCTTCACCATGAGGTTTGTAGTCACTTTTGCATTGTATGTAGTTTTAAGCATGAAATAAGAGATCTCAAACAGAATATCAGAAATAACTATTTCTAATCTCATAATTAAGTGTCCTTCAAGGCTTTAACTTTCAATATACTGATTGAGGGCTTTGTAGGATAACTTCTGTGCTTTTGGAGGCATTCAACATCTACACAAAAGCATCAAAAGAAGGCAATCTTGCTGAAGAACGTGTAATCTAATTTGCTTTGTTTTTTCATGCAGCTACAGTTTCTGCATGTCCCTTCCAAATACATTACAAATTTGAAAATGCGTTGGATTTCCCCCTATAAAAATGCTCTTCTGTGTGACCAAGGACATTGTCTAGTGCCACAGTACATTGTGCCATACTCTCGTATATTGTGTAATTCCTTTTCCATTAAACCATTGCACATGTTTTTTCTTTGGAGTCTAGCTCCAAGGCCATCAAGAGTAGTAGACAGATCCCGCTGGGATTTCTCCCAGAATTTCATGGAGCATTCACTTTACGTTTCAGTGGTTTAAGACATCATTCACTGATGTCTTTTGTAGGTGCCTTTACAAAGAAGCATGTATTTATTGCTTGTGAAATAGCCCCTTTATGGGATATTCAGAGCTACACATTGCAAAATATAGTACAACTAAAAGTAAAAGTTTTCCTTCACATGATGTAATACCACAGAGTACAGGGCAATCCATGCTTAAATATGGATTAATAAAAGTGAATTTAAATGTGGACTAAATACGTAAGTACTTCTGATTTGGACATGACTGAGCTCACAGGTTCTCCAGGGACAAAATATAAATTGCACAGCTACCCCTGGAAAGTTGATGGGGCTATGAAGCAATGACTCACTGCACATTTTAATGACTCAAATTATATTCTTAGTTCTCAAGCATATTAATTATTAATAGAGTAATGCACAAGGAGACTAAGTCCTCTTTGGGACTATTTTGCAGTGTCAGTCTTTTGCCTTCTGTGAAATTATTCTTGATCAACATCAGTTAAATAAGAATCCAGCCAAGGGTGGGCCCAATACTGTACAAGAACAAACGTAGCAGAGAATAGTTTAACAAATGAGCTGTAGCCTCAATAGGAGGCTGCAGCAATAGTTACCCAATTTAAACAACACATATTCAGGCACTGAGCAGAACTATTAAAGAAGTCTAGGAAATACCAGTTTTGCCCTAAGCCAACACCCAAAGAAGTCATTGAATATTTTTTCATCAGTCCTTCATTTCACAGACATATTTTTCATTAGCAAGGACAAAGAAATCACAGGTACTGCAAAAAAAACCCTAGTGCTAGTTGTTCGGCAGCAACCTTCCCTCCGCATCTGTGCTGAACTAAAGCCATGACACTTGGCCAGGAAGATCTCTTGTTCGTTGTCCTCCATGCTGAGAGAAGTTAACCCCGGTGCCTTGGGAAAGCTGTAGTTTGAGTCATTAACATTCAGCCCACACAAATCCTCGCTGCTGTTACGCTTGGGCATTGTACTCCCTTCACTGCATCCCATAAACTACTGCGCAATGTTGCAGGACAGCGTTCGCACTGGCCACATCCCTTTCAAAAAACAGTTGTATTTCAATGGCAGATGAAACAATTATTTAATATAAAAGCTTCAGCACAAAAATATATTTTTGACCTTTTCAGAGTAAAGATGCATGGAACAGCGGTAATGAAATGTAAAGCCGACTGGCTAAAACTCAGAGGGGTTGGATTGGGTTTTACTTTTTGTTAACATAAGCCTATTTTAGCACATAGGGACACTTTCTTATTATTTTTAAATGCTGAACAACCTTGTTTCCAATCCAAAAACTAAATAAATCACATTTTCAAGCCAAAGGGATTTTTTTTTTTTTTAATAACAGCACAAAGGAAAAAAAGAGGGTTGTGGGGTTTTTTTTCTCCAAGTAACATGAAATGTGGTAACCAGAAGCTGCACAATGTGTGATTAGAAAACCATATGAAGTGGTGAAAGTATGTATGTAAAACTTCATTTTGCACAGCTCCACCAGGGATAAAAGTGCTACCTCAGTGAAAGATATTATTAGAATTTGTAATGCTCTTGCCCTGGAAATAGCTGTCATGTCACCCACCAGGATTATGGCCGGGTGGACAAATAAGAAGAGCAGATGATACATGAAAGCAGTAGAGATGGAAGCATTTTTCAGAATTAGACAGCAATGACAAGGGAAATGAAAATGACATGTAAGGTCTAATTGGAATTCCTTTAGTCACTTGGAAAGGATATTAAAAAGCCTTTCTCAAAATCACTCTTATCAACATTTTCTTCAGGAATTAGAGTACAGCATAATTTAGTCAGCACATAAGCATATTAATTTTTCATTCTGCGAGCAGGTGGCAGAAAGCTTGCAGATATTAATGCCAGCCTGCGAGCTCTTGTTTGAGCCACAGCAGAGAGCAAAGCTGGGGAGCAGCAGGCTGCCCCCCGTACCTGGCTCCCTGGGACACCAACCTGCCACAGCCCTCAGCCACAGGTCCTCCACAGCCATGACCTTGCCATACAAGCTCACTGGCCTGCTAATGCTCAGGATCATAAGACCAGGGCTCACCAGCAAGAAGCTGCAGGAACACAGCTGGGAGCGTGAGCTGGGGGACTAGGAAGGGACATGTCACGAGCAGGGTAGTTGGATTTCATTTGTGCTTCTTCATCCCATTCAAGCCATGCAGAAAGCAGACAAAAGAACTATTTAAGATACAATCGTGTGTCTACTGTCTTTGAACACCCACTAAATCTACACACACGCACTGTCCCTCACCCCCAAGACAAACCTACCCTTGGAAGCAGTGGCCACCACAACAGCAATGGAGGCTGATAACAAACGACCCATAGCGGGCAAAAGCTGTTTTTTCGAACCTAGTAAGAAGTTTCACCTACAGCCCACATACTGATCAGCTTCTCTGGGAGACAGCAAGGTCCAGAGGTTATGTCTATTGGGGAAGATACTCTCAAGGCAACCAGAGAAAACACTCAAGACTATCAGTCTGGATCCAGTCAGGGTCCTTGTTTTACCCAATGGCTGGGCAAGGACTAGTTCTCATGGACAGGAAAAGCTGCTAATTTTCCCAGCCCTGTACAGTGCACTTGGAGGTCAGTCTTACCCAATTGCTTCTCTGGCAGGACAGGCTCAAGTGTCAGAAATACTCTGCTTGTAGTACCTATTTGCCATTGACTCTCCCAGCTCAGGCAGGTAGCTTAATTGTCCTTTTATCCCAATGTCTTGCATGAACTGCCAACATCATAGCCCCAGTGAAAGGCAGGTAATGTGAGTGGGTACAAGAGAAAAAATCTGACCTTGCAAGATTCATTACTTCTTCACAACCAAGACTCAGTGATCCACACAGCAATCATTGCACTGGGACTAGCCTACGGCTGAGCGCTGAAAGAGAAACTGCACGAAGCAGTCGCTGAGTCACAAATAGGCCCTGACCAACCTGATCTGATGTTGATGTTAACTCTGCTTTTGGCAAGTGGTTAGACTAAATGACCTCCAAGTATTCCTCCCAATACAGCTATTCAACCCTATTCTTCCAATAATCCTTATTGCATCTGACCATTTCTAGCTGTCCCACATGAGCTGTATGTCTATCACAAAAACTTACTGAAGATTCTCACTCTTTTCTAAGCTCATCCTGAGCTATAACCTCACCCCAAGGTCAGTTCTCACTTGTATTGTCCTTACTGCAATTAACAGGAATCCTGACAGTCTTTGGGGTGAGACAAACTAGAGTAGGGACTGTTGAGTTCCCCACCACAGCGGTTATTGGAGGGCTCATATTGTTCCTTCACACAGTGCAAAATTGGCCTCTTTTGACAGAGGAACAAGTTCTTCTCCATATCAAAGGAAAATTGACAGGACATACTGGGGGAAGAAACCCCTCCTTTATTAGCCCTCCCCATTCTTACTCTCAAACGAGAGAATGACAAAAAGGCTGTGCGCACTCGTCATTCATCCCCCAAGAAAAAGCCTTGGAAACCAGTCCAGTGAAGGTCAGAGCAGAAAGTGCTGTTTTACCAAAACTAATATATGCTGTAAAAGTACCGCATTTGCTGCCTACATAACACTGGAATGAGGGCCACGCAGCTTGATTTGTCGTGAAATGAGCGTTCGACGCAGATGTGCTTTAGTAAGAGTCAGGAACATTTAGAGCTAGTTAAGACATTTCAAAATAGCAATTTAAAATATAATTATAAAAATACTTAGTATAATTCTTTAACCATTTTGTCGGTTTGCATGAGAAATTTGTACACTCCACTGAGATGGCAAGTGGTAACAGGCCTAGGGTCTGCCCCTTGAACTCCAGGAGATAAGATCAGACCAACAGCCACCTGGCCCAGCAACCCCTCTCCAAGCAGTCACCATAAGCAAATGTCTAGGGAAAAATACGAATAAAATAAGCTTGTATGATTCTTCTTCCCTAAGACTGTCCCACCTTTTCCCTAGTTTCAGCTCAGACTTGTCCTGAAATCAGATATGTGTGAGGGTTATGAGGGTTTATCTTTTTGTAGTAACCAATGACTCTCTTCCTAGTAATCGTTCAGTCTCCCTTGAACTTTTGGCACCCACAACATCCTGGGGTAAAGACTTGGCTCTTCAGGTCAGCCACTTGTTTAGAGAACCCCATATTTTTGCTTGTTCTGAATCTGGGTTGATTATTTTCATTTGATGCCTCTCAGTTCTTACATTAGCCAAGTTCTGTCCCTATCTACCTTCCCCATGATTTTTTAAACTTCTAGCCTATCCACCCTTACACACCTCTTCTCTAGTCCAGCATCTTCCTTCCTGTACAAAAGGCTTACCACACCTTGGATCATCCTTGTTGCCCTTTTTTGAACCTTTTCCAGGTCTACCATAACCTGTTTGAGATGAGAGGATCAGAACTGCACAGAAAATTCAAGGACCAGCTACAAAAAAGTATAGCGGCACAACGTTCTGTTTTGTTCCCCATCATGTTAATAACTTCTAACATTTGATATGTTGGATTTTTTTAACCATCACAGAGTACTGACCACTTAATTATGTTGTCCAGCTTCCTCAGCTCTTATCTGGGCTATTATTTTATATGTGGAGTTATAACTGTTCTGTTTTTATGTGCATCCCTTAACATTCATCTGTACTGAGTTTCATGTGTAATTTTTTTGCTCTGCCACCCAGTCTTTTGAGGTTCTTCTACACATCTTTACAGCTGGTCCTGCTTCTTACTAATTTGAACAATTCAATGCCATCAGCAAATTTTGGCAGCTCGCAGCTGACCCCCTTTTCCAGGTCATGTATAAATCTGCTGAACTGCACAGACCCACCAGGAGCTCTTCTGGTGATTTTCCTCCGCTGGAAGAACCGCACATTTTCTCTTGCCCTGGTTCCTGACTTTAAATGCACGTAAGGATTTTCCTTCCTGTGGGATGGCCATGAGTGATATTCTGGGAGGCAGCAAGTGAACATCCCCTACTCTGTGCTAAGCTTCAGGTCTTCAGCTTGTTCAGCTGGGCTCTGCATCTCTCACACATTACATTCGAAACCACATCTCTGAATTCCTGTAACTACATCAGTAACATTTCTGCCTCGCAGACAAGAGATAAACAGATACACTGCCTGTTTGCCTACACTCATTCCTCACCTACACAGCTGCTGCTAAACTAAAAGGGGGTCTACAAATACACCAGAGCAGTTTTAGCAAGATGCTGTTCTCCTGGTTTCGGGGCAAACTAGAGCCTGGTGTTAAAGACTGCTCCGGAGATCTTTCCTGCTTGAACCTGACTGCCTGACACAAAGCACCACACGGGTGATCGAATCCTGAGGAAAAAAAAAAAGGTATCACTTCTGTCAGTTGTTTTCATTTACTATACGGTCTTTATGATGTGACCACATCATTGTTATGGAGGATATAAGGCACGAGGACTTGTGCCTTATTTACTGCACAGAACAGTTGGGTTTCACTTAGCAGTTATTCAATATTTTGTTTTTCCCTTTATTTTTCTGCATGAGGCACAACTTAGTCCACTCTAGTCTCCCTAGAGAAAGAATTAGTTGCTTCCTCCTGTGTTTTTTGAGGCTGTCATCCCTATCAGGTCTCCAAGCATGTCAGAAACATTCAGATGTCAAATGGGGAAAAATATGTGCAAACCCTGCCAGAGTTTAGACATGCAGCTGACTGCTGCCACTCGAAAGAGAAGCACAACTGAGAGCCAAACCTGGTTTGCTTCTTTTATCATCCGCAGCACTAGGGAAGACGGGACATTTTGCCCAAGGCTTTGCTTCCTGACAGCAGAGGAAGAGTAAAAGAGAAAGCTTGGGTTGTCATTATGGGCTTAGAAGTAAAGGCTGCTTTGGTGGACAGTGCTTTGGGTCCTGTACCCATGACCTAAAGCCTGACCTCTTTTGCCTCTCAAAGCTAAAATACAGACACATTAAAGCTTCTCAAACAAAAAGTCATCGGCCCTTTTTCTAGCATAGTCACAGCAACATTTTCCACTGCAGCATCACACCACCAAGGAGATGCTGGTTGGGAGGCAGTCCATCCCCACTCACAGCAGGGCTATCAGCAAAGCCACTTCAGGTCAGTGGCAGCTTTGTCTAGCTCAGTCCCGAAAACTTCCAGATCCCCTCTGGGTACCTTTTTCTACGCAGCACCACTCTCCTTTTTCCTCAGGTTCAACCTGAGGTTCAACCTCAGGTTCAAACACCCCATGGTGCAGTCTGTGGGCACTGCCCCTTGATAAACTGCATGGCACTACTGGGGGGGATTTGGGTCCTTCACCTCTGCAACTATTTTTCAAGTAGCAGAGCAGCTCAGCCTTTTCTGTGTCAACCATAGCTAGATGACTCCCCCACCTGTGAGCAGATCCATATTTACCCTGAATTTCTTTTAGCAGCTAGCATACCTGCAGGATTCTTCCTTGTTACCCTTAAAGCCTGTCTCAAGTCTTTGCTCCAGCTGGGCTTTTTTCTTCTTGATTTTGTCCTTAGGCACACAAGTGATGCTTTTATACTCCTCTTGTCTGTCACCGCTTCCATATCCTGCATGCTCCCAGTCTCATCCCAGTTGTCTTGAAACACTGTTTTTCAAAGGCATTCAGCCTGAGGCAGACAGCTGGTATGGAAAATTACCGCCCAGTCATAGCTTCTTCGAGTTGTAAGTAACTGAAACAAGGATCTTCTAATGAGCAGGGTCAGGAAATTTTAATAATAGTAACTTTAGCCTTCCCACCTATAATTATTTGCTGTCACCTATTACAGCCAGCACTCACTATGCTCTGGCCAGAGCCATATAATCCTTTCAAGCAATCCTGAAGTGTGTTTGTATTACCCAAATAAATATAGCATTGATCTATCCTAGCAAATGAGTGCATGCTTGCTCTGTTTAATGTTATTGTATTATCTTCCACTATTTCTGCAGCCCTAGTAATTTTTTACTTTATTTCCATGATTTTAATCTTCTTTTCCCCCAGCCACACCTCATTTTATGCTCTCTAGCCCTTGCTGAGTTTCCTATTTGGATTTTTATTACATCTAATATCACTTGCCTGTATTCTGTTCCACTTTTTCTCATTTGACCTCAAGCTGTTCCCTGACTCTCAAGCTCCCTCTCTCCCTTTATTTCCCCTCCTCCACCTCGCACACATGCCGCTTCCCTGCATCTCTCTCACACGCAATCAGTTCCTATCTTCATCTTTCTTCTCAGACACAGCTCTTCTGGCTTGACACAAGCTCTCATCCATACCCATTTTATTCCAGCGCAAGTCAGTGTCACGGGTTGTCTTCCCTCCTGCCACAGGGAGAGACCAGGCTCAAGTGCAGCATTTGTCCCGGGCACGTTCACTCCCTCGCCCTCTGCACTAACCTCACCCCTCATCCCCATGGCCAGCAGCTGTCCTGGGCAGCCCACATTTGGCAGTCCAGCCCCACGTGCAGACATGTCTTCAGTCCACCCACAGAGCCGCCATCCTTTTGGGGCTCTGGGGCAGCTGTTCCTGCCCCTTGGCTTCGATGGATAGATGGGAGATGCTGTAAGCAGAGCTGCTCCTGCATCCAGGCCTGAGCTGGGTGTTGGGTTTGTTGGGGTTTTTTCTTCTTCTCAGCAGGAACCCAAGATTACTGTTTTACCTGCTACAAGAGTCACCAGCCTTTCCTGGAGGATCGAGGTCAGTAAGTCATACCCACTGCTCCCAGCCAGCTGCTGTTTGCAGCGTGGACATCTGCCCATTGCTGTTTCTGGATGCCACCAGCGACAGCAGAAGGGACACCATGCTGAGCTCCTGTGGCAGCAGACAGGGAGAACAATAAATCCAGCAAACACGGAGGCAAAGCCCCTGCTCCGTACTTTCTGTGTGATCTCAGGCAAGTTGTTCAGCTGCTTTGCAATCCCTAACAAGAACAGTGCTTTCCTGAACCTACTTAGTCTCCCACTGGCCTGTGAGATACCCTGGAAATATACAGAGCACCATGAATATTGATAAGATAAACAGGACTTTGGAATAAGGAATCAAGAAAGCTGCTGGGGAATGTTTTGTATTTTCTTTGCCTGGGGGAAGTGTGATTGCTATCCATTCGCTTTGGCAACTTCCACCCATGCAGAAGGGAAGATAGAGGGAAGCTGGCAGAGCAAGAGCTCCAGCTCAGGTCTACAAGGACATACCACAGTGAGATTTGCCCACAGCAGATGCATCTCTAGTAAGAAAAGTACCTGGTTCCCATGGTGGCTGACCAAAAAGATACATCCAGGAGCTGCCAAGCAGCTGAGCATACAGGACTGTTGCTCTAACAGCACTGCCCATTGAACTGATCAGTCAGCCCCACACTGAAATCCAGATCAGGCAGATGGTCTCCTAGCACCACGCAGATCTCTCAGCATGAGGCAAACGGCCTTTGTGTGCTTATCTTCTGAAGTGTTGCCTAATTTGTTTTTAGCTGTTTAAAAATTAAGTGCATCCTCAACACTTTAGCTGCTCTTGTTTGTTTGCTTCATTCTGTTAGTAAGTACTAAATATTTAAAAAAGTCTTACGAGGTACCATCTAACAGCAGGTTCAGTTGTTGCTGTGCTGCACATTAATAATTTAAACCCCCCTGGAATAAAAGTGAAGCCTGGAATAATGCATCGGTATAACCTTTATATTACACCTCTGTGTGCAGCCACACAGGAGACTACAGCAAGCAGCTCCTTAGACCGTGGTGAGATGGCTTGACACGTAAGGACCTCCCCATTCACACCTCCCTCCTCCTCCTCCTCCCCTCCTCTCCCTCTCACACCTTCTGTCCCCGTGGAGGTCAGTCAGACCTGTGCCCGTGACTCCGAAAATGAGCTGCCCCCTTCAGCTCTCCCCTTTCCCTATTTGCTCCACGCACCTGGGAAGGCTGCTCGTCACTCGGAGAGCACAGTGGCAGACAGGCAGTCGTGCCACCTCCAGGTAAGCGATGCTTTATCATGGTGCCACAGGCTGACCGGCATCGGACATCAGGGCGTCTCCCTGTGCATTGAAGGGGTAAGAGACAGAGTTACCGCAAGGGACAAGCTGTAAATTGACCTTCCCCACTCCTGCAGAAAATTCCCTTTCTTTCAGAGGAATTCTCATAAATGTTTCAGCTCTTATTGCAAATAACTGTCGTTTGCTCTTTCAGCAGCTCTCCTTCCACAGGCATCCTCACAGTTGTTGATACGTATTGCCAGAGCCCTTGCAAGGGAGCCAGATTTCCCAGACAGCTCCGCCAGCACTGAAGAGGCTTCGCCAAGCCCCACAGCAGCAGATCATGCCTCCCTGTGAGCTTCTGCCGGGGACTGGGGCAGGCATGCAAAAAGGAGCTCTGCGGCTATAACTGTGTAGCCTGTCAGCTTGCCTGTACATGTTCAGCAGTGTTTGCACATACAAGCTGACTGGGAAACCATCAAGCCATCAGGCCGAAAAGAAAAAAAAAGTCACAGAAGCCATTTTGTGTACCCACAACTAAGGTCACAAAGGCAGGCAGAGGGTGCTGGGACTCTGCAAGTACAACTCTGAGTATTTGAAGCAGACAACAAAAGCTTTGTTAAATTCAAGTTTCTGGCTATAAGATTATTATTTTTATGCACAAGAGCACAAGACTATAGTGTAAGTAAAAAAAGGGGGAAAAAAAGCAAACAAAAAGCCAGAAAATTAGTACAGACTTAAGTGGAAACACCAACTTTGCCTCAAGTAACCTGGCATCAGGAGGCACTGCTGGGTAACAACGCTACAAACAACACAGGCAGAACTTTAAAAATAGTAACGTGGGAATTATTAGCACGCCAGCTTGCTATTCCCTTTCAGCTCTGTAACTCGAGAGGGCTCTGCTTCTGTTGAGCAAAATGTAAGGCACGTACCGTGGGTAGCATTAGCCTTGTAAGTACAGTGCTTCCCACACTGTTAAAAATAACCTTTCTTGTCTCTGTACACTGGACTTTGGAGTTGGGTTTGTTTTTCGCTTTAAAGTATCAATACAGTTTTGAGGCAAGCTAAGAAAATTTACTTCACCAAGGTGAAACTATATGGGTGAGTTACACATCTTGTTTATTGCTTTCGATCCAAGACAGTCAAGTGGCTGGTGTCACCACGATGCTTTCCTGCCTCAGCTGCATTTATCCTGACAATACCCCTGTGATAAAACCAGCCCTGGACCATTACTGCAAGGGGGGCTGATGCGCAGAAGCAACTTTCTCAAGGCCACGCAGGAGGCTGCTAGTGGAACAGCAAGCTTAAATCCCAGTTTGCAGAGCTGAGAAGATCCCTTATTGACTGCATTTTTTTTTTTTCCATTGCAGCCAAGCTCATTTGTATTGCAACTGCCTCCCTTCCAAACAGGTGAAATCCCCAGAACAACACCCAGGTACATCACAGAAGTAATAGCTTGGGAGATCCCTGTAATTTCTCGCAGGGTGATGCTGTGCAGCCTCTTGGCTGCGAGCACCAGCCCTCAGCTTGACCCGAGACCTGTGTACCTTCCTTGTGCTGTCGAACAGCACTGAGATGCTACAGCTGAACAGAGCCCTGGGGAGGAGGAGGGGTTCAGAGGCAGGTCAAGCTGCCCTCCCCTGTGGGGCAAAGAAGGGCTGCCAAAGCAGGAGGGGTCAGTGTGTGGGCAAGGGAGGGCAAGGACAGCCACCAGGGCCTGGGGGCCATGGGGACAGGCATAGGGGAGTGCCCCAAGAGGGCAAGCACAGCAGGAGCAATGTAGGGCTTGCTCTGTACCAGGTCAGGAATATTTTATCTGGCCTTTCTACTGAGTTGGATCAAGCCCTGGTCCAGCATAGACTGGCAACATCTAAAAGGAGATGTGTCAAGGCAGTGTTACGTAGCCAGAGCAGCCAGCTTAAAAAAAAAAAAAAAAGGCGCAATACATGAAACCAAAAACAGATTAAGTACCCAAGAAACCCCACACATGCTACTTCCTTCCCAGAGTAGCTGTAGTGTTTTAATCGTGCATTTGAATCATCCAGCTCTTTTCAGGCTGCCCACTGGGCTGGAAACCTTGCAGTCAGGCACTCAGGTCTCTTCTTCCCTCCTGGCTGGGTCAGAAAGAGCCCCCCAAGGTTTTCTGCCATCTCACAGCCAGGCAAAACCAGCAGGGCTACAAAACCAAGAGTTAATGGCTTCATACACGAAACCCTTTAACAACATTCAGGGTCCAACATTTCTTATTTCAGTCAAGTCCATTAAAGCCAGCTCACACAGCAACTCATCTATTGCACTTGTCAGCAAACATTGTTTGAAGCTGACCTTCACTCAGGCCGCAGCATCCCGAGATCCGATAACTTGGGCTTCCTCTGAGCCTTACCCCAAGCTCAGAAATGCACCACTTGGCTTGAGGATTTCAAGCTCGTTTGCTGACAGTGAACATTGCACACCCAAGCCCTTCTCTTTATTCTTAGCTAGTTACCAGTGACTGCCTTTGCTTGGTTCATTGATTTATTCCCTTCCTCAGCCTGCTGCAGATGACCTTGCTCTGCTCCACATGCCGGGAAGGCTGCGCTCTGCAGCAGAGAGTCTCATATGCCCTGAACTGAGGCACGCAAACACACCAAAACGCCTCTCCCCCCTTCAAACAGCAGGAAGTGCTGCAAACACATTCGGGACAAAGGAGGAAGCAGTGGTCAGTGTTAAACAAACATTTTACGTAATGTTACCTGCTGCATTTTAAAAAGAGTTGTCGGGGTAACAGAAGGTGGTTTGGGAGGTTTTTTTTAATTTAACCCATTATTTTTATAGGGCAAAAAAGCCTACTGCCTGCTATACAAATCAGATGTTAGCATAAACTGCCTTTTTCTGACAGAATAATGTAACCATAAAGTCTGGCTTTTTATTATTTTTTATTTACTGCTATGGCACCAAGCAGTCACAGGCACTGCCTAAACAGGTGCACACTATTCATTCACCTTGTGAATATCCAGAAGATTTTCAAGAATGGCCAGCGATTTGGGGAGCCTCAACTTCATAGTGCTCCAGGTGAGAAACACTGTGAAGAGAGTAATTATTTTTTAACTAAAGGTCCTTCTAAAGTGCCCCATGTTGGAACATCGATAAATCAAGGCCCTTCAAATCAGTAGTTAATTATGAAGGTCTCAGCCATTGGCCTTAACAAGCTTGCAGCAGAACAAGCAGTGTGTGTCGTTAGTAAGAAAAAATCCTCAGTTAGGCTGGGCAAGCTTCAAGCTAGACTATTTAGACTACAGGAATTTTATATTTGCCCACAGAGCATTCCTCTGTGGCATAAAAAATGGTGTATCTCTAATGTTCTGGAGGGATAAAGATTATTTGCCCATTAATAATAATAAACACCTTAATCCTATTTAAAACTTTGAAATACCCAAACAACAACAACAGTCCCTCACAGCAGGATTCCCACTTGTTAATCTGCCATAGCTCCCCCTCACAAATGATCTGATACTACACAGTTCACATCAATTATTTTAGTTTTTTCAAAGGTATTTTAAAAACACTACATTATTTATGGCTCCTGCCACTGAGCAACTGAGAGGTGATGGAGAAGAGAAAGAGAGAGAAACATGAGCAAGGCTCCTCAGCATTCATGTAGGTGTTCGCCTTAAACAGTAAAACGCATTAATCCTCAGAAATTAAAGAGGTCAGTGTGCTGCTTCTGCCTCTGACGTGTTCAGCCTAGATGGGGTCTTTGCTGCCAGGAGGCAGGTCCAGCTGGGAGGGAAAGATGTTAGAAAGCCACTGAATCAGCCAAGAGACTCCCTGCAGATTTGCTTCATTTTTCCAAGCCACTGCCAGCTTCCTGTAGTCTCCTCCTGGATGCTTTTGACATGTCAGCTGCTAAAAGGACTGACTCCACTCCTTTAGGAAATGAGAAATAAGAGAATAAAGAAGGAAAAATACTGATATACCATTAGATACTAACAGCACCTTGTTTAGGAAACTGCTGTCCTGAGAAGCTCTGCTGTCAAAGCTATGAAGGGCACCAGGACTTGAGATGAAGACTTTTCCTTTCCTTCTTCAGAGAGATTCACCACGATCTGTTTTGACAATGTGACCTAATATTAGATGCAGGAGAGTTCGCATGTTTGTTTCCCTACAGGCAACAGACTGTCTGGTACATAAAGCTTTCAGTACGTTGACTGTTAACAGCTCCGTGAAGAGGAGAGGAAATGCTGCTCCTTGCTTTTTGACACTGCTGTTGACTAAGCACCGGTGACATGCCCATCTGAGACATGGAGGGAGCACTACCCATATCTGGGCTTTCAGCCGTGGGACTTGCTGACACCACTTTAGGCAGCCTCTGCGTGAGCATGTGAGGATCTGTATTTTACCTGAGTCCCAACAGGAACAAGTAGGCAGGTTCTGCTCACTGGAGCCCTTCTCTTTCCCTAAGCAGTGATGGATAGTACATTGTCATGATCCAAGTAGGGATAGTGCAAAAAGTAGGCATTACCAGCCAGTTTCTGTCATGGCAGTGGGTTAATGCAAAGTGCTGCCTAATACCCTCTTGTGGAAAACATTTCTCCAAGATCTGCAAAGCAGAAGAGAGTCAGACAACAAAACAGGGGACAGTAAGAGATATTTAGGTCTGAACAGGATGGATGAGACAGAAACCTCAGGCTGCAACAAGCTGAGTGGGCACAACAGATGAAGTAGAGAACTCAGTGATATTTAATTAACGCCAACAAATAGGGGAAAAATTACTTTGTGGTATTTATTTTGAATATAAGAGTTCACTCACTTGCTATCCTTAAGTAAGGGACCTCAAGTCTTCTGTGCACTGTGGAAATTAATTACAAGCACTTACCCTCTGCTCAGCTCCGAGTTGCCTGACATGTGACAAAGAGGTGGGATCACCTGCTCTTCCACGCAGCTCTGTTCCTTCTCTGGTAATCCTCCTGATTCCCTGCGTTACCCTAAGGGGGGGTCCCATGCACTGGAGAATAAGATGCTGTTTATTTTTAATAACTTCCAGTGGCAGTCACACACTTGTTTTATAAGATAATCTATGTCCAAAGCTCTGCACAGAAAGCAACCACTGGTTATGTGTCTTTTCCCTCAGCAGTATAACAGCCCAGATTGTGTGGGAAAGATGTGTGGGTAGCTGAACCACACACCTAATCTGTTTTACAGAAAAAGGATATCATGAAAATGTTGTCATTTTAGTTTGCTCCCCCTAGCCTACAAACATGTGGCATAGAAAGCTGTGGATCCATCTCCCAAATGCCATTACACAGCTCTGAAACCTCCTGCCAGATTTTGAGCATCAACTACCATTCTTTTATTAGAGTTGTTTGCTCTCAGTAAGTGACCCTTCTAACAATGAGAACTCCTCAAAGACTTCCATGATTTGCAGACAGTCCAGCATTTGACAGCCTTTTCCTGTCCCCAAAGGGCAAAATTTGGAAGTATAATTGGTTAGGGTGTTAGCTAGGCTCCACTGCAACACACTTTAAATCTAAACACATTTTAAAAACCAGCTTGCTTCTCTCTGTCCTCAACTATTTACACACACACACAAAAAAAAAGAGCCGTTTCTAGCACCCACCCAAGAACCCTTTTTTTCCCACCAGGGTCCCTGTGTACTGCAGCAAAGCACGGAAGTGATATATAAACACCCCCCCCATCACTAACCCAATTTAAAGGAAGGTTGCATTCTAGTTAATGACATGAGTAGCCTGCATTTAACTAGATAGAGGGTAAACTACATCAGCTCTAAACCCAACTGATACCAGCATACTTCAATTTTATCTAGCTTGTCTACCTCATGGGTTTCCGTGCACAAGCAGACCTGGGGGCCTACCAGCACAGGGGGAGCTCCATGGGATGCACCAAGAAGGGCACCGTAGCAGAACAGGAGCATGGTCAGCTCCAGCATCTACAAATGTTATTTTCCTGATTGTTCCTGACCTTAATGTTTTTATCACAAGCCCAGCATCCTTCCTAGGATTTCTGTTCCTGAAATTGCTGGAGATGGGAAAGGAAGTTTCAGTCCTCCATCAACAGAGTGAAGAACTTAAAAGTGGCCCCTGAGAAAGCATCTCAAGAAACAATCAAACAATCCAATATGCATTATAAAAGATTCAGGACTCCATAGCCTCAGAGTGCCTACATTACTTACCTCACAATTTTTGAGCATTTGAGACTAGCAAGGTTCAGATAGAGAGGAAACTTTGAAAGAAGTGGAAGGTCAGCATATTCCTGTATCGTACCTGCTGTTTGATCTGGATTCCCAGCTCTGATGCATACTTGACAGCTGCTCCTCAATTTCTAGTTAACAAGAGTCATTGGTTGGATACAAAGGCTCTGAACAGTCCCAATCTTCTTTTTTATTTTTAAAAAGCCAACCTCGTACATGAGCCTGATCTGAGATATTTGAACCAAATCCCAGATTTTTAAGCACTTCTTTCAGGTGCTTCCCACCTAGAAAAATAAACCCACTCTCCTAGGGAAGATTCTGCTTTTATGAAAAAGAAGAGATGTGAAACTTGGGACCAGGGCTGGGCATGATAGCCTAACTTTCTTCAGCAAACAAAACACAGCAATACCGTGGGTTAATCTGATTTATTCGATCTCTCTTGAATCCCTGCCTAGTTATCTTTGCTGGTGCTGCAGAGGTGGCATAATTTTTACATACTTGAATTTCTGTTGCAAAAGGGATGAGAGCACTAGAGAGGAATTCTGAGGGAGGGGGAACAGTTGTTAGAGCAGATACCAATTGCAACCATAAATAAAAACTGTAAGAAACACAAGTACTAAATGAATTAGGAAGCAGCTAACAAGATCAGAACTGAAAAAGTCATACTAATTTCAGGAAGCACTCAGATTTTCATATGTGAGAGGTAACCAGAAGGGGGAAAGTTAAACAATTATCACTTCACTCAACCCTGGCATTAAAACTTCTGATTTTTGAAGAGTTGACATGTATTTTTAAACACATTGTCCTTGTACCAAGGACAGAAAATCCAGCCTCAGACTGATTAAGTGTTAAGCTGAATGTACAGCTTCATAGATGAAGAAACAATCAATACAATATGCTAAGTGGCAGCTCTTGACCAAGGCACATCAGAGGACAAAAGAAAGAGCAAGCACTTGAGGTAGACTATTAAATTTCCAAGGATTTACCATTATAAAACATGAACTCCTGTAGTATATTGTTGATATGGAAACATAAACACCTTTGAGACAAGTATAAAGAGGGGAATCTTGCAAACAAGTTATAGCATACATAGCTTTTTTCCCAATATGGGATCATTTTGTGTTTCTTTTAAGTCCAAGCCAGCACCAGAAAAATACCCCAAAGGAATATGTTAAAGCATTTCTGATGACCATGAAAGCTATATTAAAAGGACAGCTGGAGTTTAGGAGGCATGAATTAAATGGGTCCAGATAAAAGAACATTAAACAGCTTCATTGTCTCTCAAAAACAGATGTTGTCAGTTGGTAATAGCATATGTACAGCTACACCTATTCGAAAGACTTGCTTTTTAAATACATATATCAGAGGAACAGAGTTATTTTTATGTTTGGGTTGGCAACAAACTGCTGTCCCTCCCAAACAAAAAAACCCATGCTTTTTCCTAATTTCAAGGCTGAAAAGCTGCAGTATTCTTTACTGGCAGTGGCGGCAGAGACTACACACATCACAGCCACTGCAAAAGGGAAAAGGGTGGTGACACACCCTACCAATGCTCTGCCTGACACACAGGCTTATTAGCAGCCCAAACATTGGATTCAGGGTTGAGCAAGTTAGCTGGTACATGATTACACAAATGTGCTTATATCTGCATTACACCTGAAGAACCAGTCCTCACCTCTTCGCAGAGCCACTGCCAGGACCCGGTGCACAGCTCAGTGGAGCCCAATGGAGGGAAGTTAATCTCTGTGACAAAGCACAGAGCTCAGGAGACATGGATGGTTTTTTTCCAAAGAACAAAGGTCTCAATTTGGCAAGTTTTGTGTCTGCCACCAGTTATTCCTTGTTTCGTTACTTGCACTACGCCCTCAGGTTTCTAAACAAGAACATTTCTGTGGCCCTGCAAACGCTACTGGAGTGTCTTCCAGATATTTGTGGAAAAAAAACCTAAAGGCCACATTTTTCTTTTTTTTTTCCCCCCCCAGAATGTAAGAGAATTTGTTTGATTAGCTCCAGGAGCTTTGTTCTCTCCTTATAGTATGTGGCTGAGTTGCATTCACACACTGATGAAGACTTACTTGGGAAAGTGAAGTAAAGAAATAAGGCAAAAAGTGAATAAGCTCCAGCAGTATAAGACCATAGTTCAGAAGACACTAAAATTTACAGCATCCTTTCTAGTCTTTTGGATTGATTTGGTATTGGCAGCAGAGCCTCTGTGGCAGAAATAGCATAATGACACAGTCCCATTTCCACTGAGTAGTAAAAGGTCCTTAAGAGAAATAATCAAGCTGTTAAACTTGAAGAAATGGGGAAAATTAATGCAGACTGTAGACAAATGCACCATGACAGTACTGCAGGCAATGGATGCTAAAACTGATTTAGTAACTACTGCTTTAGTAGGCTTGAAATTAAGACTGGAGAGACACAACAGAAAACATGCAGTTCATTGAAGATCGTTAGGTGCAAGAACAAGGTACCAAACTGCCTGAGGGCCCACATTAGCACAGGTTGAGTCCAACTCCATTTTTGGTATAGCGTGGTAGTCAAACAAGACATGTGATCCTTTACATTTCTACAGGCATTAGGCAGCACACCATCACCCTCTGCCCACAGTGCTGTCCAGGCACACTGGAAGCAACCCACAAGCAGCATCCAAGTCCTCTCTGTTGTGGCAACTCTTAGGACACACCTGAAGCCCACCTATCCAGCCTACCACAGTAAGTCAATTCTAGTGCCTTTGTCTCAAGCACCATCATGGCACACTGTCTGCAGTCTTGACACAGCTCTGACTCTGTACTGGTTGCTGGCGTCTGAGGCATCTGTTGAAACCTTTTAATTTGCTTTATGAAGCTACCTGCTACTTGCCTGCAGTAGTAGAGGCCACACAAACAAATAGGAAGGCAGGCCCTGACCCAAAGCCAGGTTCAGAGCAAGCTGTGGTGAGACCTGCCTGCAGGGTCTGCACAGCCACCACTGTCACAAATTAGCTTCTCTTACTGGGAGACAGCAGGTATTAATGGGAGTTTCAACATATTATCCCTATTGGGATTCCCTCTTTGCTATAGATCTGTATATTAAATAAAGGTTATTCAGACCTGGGTTTGCCTCAGGTCAAGCAACACAAAGGGATACACCAAGCCTGCATAAGCACAATCCTGTCACGCCCTAATTCTTCATATACCTGAGAGTACTCACTGCTCCAAGTCCCACAAGCCCCAGTATGACTATGGGCTACGTGAGGGGACACAGACCCACCCACAAAGCCAGAGCAAGAGTCAGAGCCTTGCTGACACTGATGTAGGGTCCTCATGTAGGAGACAGGAGAGCTTCTTGTGCTTTTGTCCCCCTCTGCCCCCCAGAGGGGGTGGTCAGGCAAGTCTGTGTCCTTGAAGTGGATCTGCTCCTATATTTTTTGGTAATTAGTTATTTGCTTCAAGTCCAACCCAGTATTATACATTTAGTCAATCAGACTAAAATCTCTGCTAAGG
>VYZW01017271.1:22920-33286 GCA_013401315.1 Balaeniceps rex
ATCCCAGGGCGGGGGGTGGGAAATCAACTAAATAAATACCAATGCAGTGAGAGAAGACATTTAAGTTTACTACCAAACAAAACCTGTTAACTGCTCCTCCAAAAGAAGTTTCAGTCTTAAATACATTTTAAAAAAATAAGTTTTCAAATAGCTCAGTTTCTTTAAACAGCTAATGTTAATTTTTCTTGGAAAACAGAAAAGTCTGTAAGTAGTGTAAGCTAATAGCTCAGAGAATTTGGTTATTAGTTCTACCAAACAAAATAAAGTAGATAAAAATCCCATCAGCACTAGGTAATATTATTATAAATAGCCATTTTAAAACTTCAGAAACACTGTAATTACATTGTTGGCAGAGTCCTAAAATGGCAAGAATAAATTTTGCAGCACTAGGTACTTTCTAGGCACATTTTCTCTTCTTCACTTCAATTTCTCTCTGGCTTTCAATAGCAACTTTAATTACATTCACACTTACCATTTGCTTACTGCCAAGTAAAAGAAAGGTGAAGTAACGTGGAAGTCAAGTAAAAAGTAGTAGAGTTGTACATAATATATATAACTGGTAATGGTAATTTGACCACTACATAAGCAGAATACCTAAATATACAAATCAGTTTCTTACTTGTTTCCTTCACTTTACACAATTCTAGAAAAAATTTGAAGCAGATGTCCAGAGTTTTAAGGCCTTTAATTATCTTGACTGAATTGAATAACTCACCTAATGAGAACTTATCTAGAAAAGCATCCACTTTCAATTTGAGTATACTAATAGATGGTGATCTTACCTATTCCCTCAGTAGCAGGCTCAGAGGGCTCCTCACCCTCACCATCAAGATGGTCTATCTTCTTCCACACTTGAAGTTTCCTTCCTTCATTTTCCAGGCACTCCTTATGCTTTTCTCCAATACATGAAAACCCTTACATCTCTCATTTTCTTCCCATACAGAAATAGATGCAGCGAAGCAAGACTCTTCCCTGTTTTCTTAATAGCTAAACATGTAACAGAGTAATTTCCTTAGTGATTTTTTTTCTAGACTTCCCAGTACTTGATTTCTTTTCTGACTCCCTCCCAAAACCTCAACATCCTTTAAAAAGCGTTGCACACAGGCATTCAGTACCTGTTTAACATCTGTGCATGATGTTGGCAACGGCAAACGTTATGTAGCCAAGAAGCAATTAATCCTTTTGTTACAGCACTTCACCAAGAGTTTCAGTTCAACTGTTTGTTCAGAATGAGACCTGTGTTGTCTTCCAGTTTCCAAGCAACAGGCTCTCTGCTGATGTGGCCCACATGATTTTCCCCCTGCCTAGAGGTGCATGTTTACATGAAGGCTGTCTTAAATCAGCAAAACCATCACAGAAATAGACTGCTGAGTAATTCCAATTTCACATACACCATTACACCAACCAGGGTAAAGTGCTAAAGACTCTTACCAAGACTCAGTGTCAAAGAGTTTGAAGTGCACAAAAGGAGCAGATATTTTGCTCCTGCTTTTCTTGGTCATGTTCTCTGACAATAGTGAAAGCTTCCCTCCCACATTTTTCCCAGATGTTCCCTTTAGGAGTAAACCCCACCATCAGAATAATAAGGGGCAAAATCAAGGCTGGCAAAAGAATGGCTCATTGTCTTTCTTCCGTGCCATAGGAATATATTATCCTGTCACTGCAGCCTCACGAAGCACACTAAATATGATTACAAGCACTTTCCTCCTCTAAGCCAACTGGAAGATCAACCATGGGAGACCTCACACTGTCAGCTCCTGCTGTAAAACATGCAAAGGCTAATTATGCCATGAAGCAGACCCCAAACGCGCACTCTTGCAGGCAATCTTTGTACACTGGAGAGGCACTTCAATACCAAAACAAAACCTCAGCTTCTCTACATATTTATAAGAGGGAACTTCAGTTCCTTTCATTAGCCACTTTAAAACCCCAGAGGAAGCTCTCATTGCAGCCAGACTTGGCCCTTCACATGAAAGCTGTCCAGCCAAGGCAGTGAAGAGCCTGGGCTGTAAGATTTAATTTCAAGTTGTTTCAGTAACAGTGTGCTATTGATATGCCCCTTGAATATTGCCCAGAGCCAAGAACACCCACACAGCATAAAGACATAAAGCACAATGAAATCATAAGTGAATGGGACAATTCTCCCTTCACTTACACCAAGGCCAAAAGTATCTCCATTAAGTAAAAAGTAGCAAGAATGAGACCCTGTAAGTCTCCAGGAAAGTCATGCCAGCTGCAAACAAAAGCTACTTAGAGTTCATTTTTGCTCACTGACACTCGTAAGATAGTGAAACACAGAGCGGCAAGAGAGGAAGCCCTTCACAGAACTGACTGTCCCATCCACACGACAATAAAATAGTAAGGACTGTCCCAAACTTCATTATCTCTAAGTGTATTACCAAACCAATTGGTTTCAGAAGGGGTAGACTGCTATTTTCCACAACTACTTTAGTGCAAGAGGAATAGGACTAAAGACACAAACGGGTGATGTGCACAGTTCGGCAGGCATTTTTTAGCCAAGTAACATGGAGGAAAAAATATCTGTGGAGTAGCATTTTGCTGTAGGAGGTAAGAGAGAACTGCTGCAGTTGCCATTACTTGACCTTTCTGGTTTTGCACACCATTATTACAAAGGAAGAAAAAAAAATTATATTTGCAGTTGTAAGTGAAGTCGTAAAGTGCATTTGTTGATGTGAAAATTACTAGAACCTTTATGTTCAGACTTGAGGTTATTTCTAAATACCAGCTGCAAAATGTAGGCAGCTATAACCACCTCAGAAGTTGAAAAGGTGTATTGCATGTTCTCAATTGTTTCAGCCCATGTGTTAAATGCACATGAATATATTTATGAGTCAGGGAACAGTACCCATGGGGAGAGAGTATTTCAGACACCAGCTCAAAACTCTAAACATTACTAACAAGTCTCAAATCGAAAGGTTTTTTTCCTATTTTGGACATAATAAACTCAGTGCTTACAAAAGGCTCTCAATGGTTTACAAACCAACAGGCTTTCCAGAAAAAGGCCTCTGAAAGTACTCACCTAGTCAAACATCAGAATTTTGCTAGCAACTAAGACTTCTTTACTAACACCACTCCAGAGTTGAGTGGAAAAAAAAAAAAAAAAAAATCTAACAAAAGGCCCCTTACCTCAGGAGTTAAGGAAGCTTTTCTGTAACTCTCTCTCCTTCAAAGGGTGATGTTGATCCAAACTTGGTCATTTAGATCTAGCTACATCAGATCCTCTGCAAGGAGCACAGACCAAGGAGAGACAGTCTCCTTGTGGGAAGAGAGGTTATTCATATGCACCTCTTTCAGAACCAAAGACATCCCACTGATAATGCAGACAATAATAGTGGGAGATCCCAACACAGAAACAGATGAAGTCACAAGCGTCCCCACCCTGATTTCCCTGGAGCACAGATTTCACTTCACAATTTTAAGAAATTTTGCTGCTGGAAGACTCCTTAGGAAACCACAGCTGAACTGCAACTTCAGCAAGGTACAAGATTTAAATTTAAGATGCTGCAGCCAAAACAACCAAGTCTTTTCTTAGGGCTGCTGGAATTTCTTGAGGAGAATTCAGAGGGGTGCAGAAGGGAAGAAAGGTAGACTGACTCTTGACTGAAAGACACCCTTCTGCCACACCTTCAGTAGAGTCAGAGTGTCACCCAGTGTAAGCCCTTCCCTACTCTCACCTCTGGTGGAAGGAAAAAAAAAGGAAGCAGCAGCATTTATCTGACAGAATTTCCAGGGTATTTTTTTTTCTTTTTAAAACCCCCAGGGCACAGGGAAGGAACGCCTCATCTGCAGAAGACTTTCATAAGTGAGGCTGTGCACCAGGTTGCAGGAGCTTGGCTCAGTGATACTGGGCACGGGCTTTTGTTGCACATTAGAAGCCAATTAGGGTCTATACAGCTGGGTTCCCATGTACTTACCACCTCACAGCCTTCTCTTTCTGATGAAGAAGTCCATTTACCAACCTACTCAGCAACAGTAGTCTTGTAAAGTGTACATGTAACAAGTCACAAGTTGTTCCATTTATTTGAGTAAATATCTGGTAAATAAAATCATTGGTAAACATTACAAAATTAAATACATTAAAAAAGCTTGCCAGTATACATAAAATTCACAAACATGTACTTCTTTTGAAAAATAAAATATGTTCAGAGCACCCTTGATATAAAATGCCTGATTAGTGTCACCTACCAGCATATGGTAGCTTATTGAACATTTTAGTTCGGACATTTTCCAGGAGGGAACAGGGATCTCTCTTCTGTTCTTCCTTTTACAAGTAAGAGAGCCCAAGTTAAGAACTCTCCCCACTTCTCAGGGCAGAGCCATAAACAAAGACTATAATATTCTTTGCCTACCTTAATAGGACAGGAATCTGCATTCGATTAAGACCACATCACTAAATGCAAGACAGTGCTTGTAATTCGTTTTGGTAGCATTGCCTTTCCTCCACTGTGAAGCAGCTTTTAAATGGTGACGGACATTTCTCTAGATATCACTGCAGGCCCTTATTCAGTATAGGTTGCCACAGTTCCAAGACACCGTGAGGTGGAGAGGAAATGATCTGGCAAAGCATCAAAGTCAATCAAATAACTTTAAGTCTACAAATTAAGCCCTTAAAATTCCCAATTCTCATATGCTGCAGTCTAAACAAGGAGATATGATGAAATTCTTCACTGGGCTGCTTTTAGGGTATTTAGAAAAATGGCAGCACTCATTTCAGTAATCTAAATTGGTACTTTCTCATAGCAAATTTGCAATAACCACCATTTAAATAATTTACTGTAACAAACTTTTCCTTCCATCCATGTGAAACAGTATTCACAACCCACTTTATAATTTATGTACAGACAAGCACAAGAAACTTGACATCCATGAGTTAAATGTACAACCAACTTAAAAAACGTTATCCAACTAGTTGCAAGGAGAAGACTCTTAACTCTGTAAATTTACAAGATCTTCTGTTTCACCACGTAGGCTTGCTGCCCCTCACCACTAACTCTTGGATTCTTCATTTGCTTCAGTAATCCTCAAGTGAAAGTTGAGCAGCATCCAAATTGTTGATATTCTTGATAAAAAAATTGACACTTAAAAAAGAACCCTTAAAACACACAAAAGAAATTCCTTGAGTCAAAACTGAATGAAATCAAAAAAGTTGTGGAGAAAGACAACTATTTTAATAAAGGTCTTGTATTCAAAGTCCCATTTCCCTTGCCATGTCTTTTACAGAGTGCTACTACTTCGAGTTATTTATATACTCTTCTTTTGAGGGGGACTGAGTTTCCTCATTCCTCTTATCCGAGTTAGCAGTTCTTTGATAAATTCCTAGGAAAAAAGATTAGAAAATATGAGTAATTTTTATGATCCCATAATGCCATGATTTTGAAGGGTTTTGTTGTTTTTTTTTTTTTTAAAAAAAAATCAAAGCAAACTATACATTTTTATTTAAGCTTTTACTGCTAAGCTGGAATTTCTCTGGCCTGATCTCCAGGAACCTTATATGCATAATCTCATCACACAGCAGATATGTGAACTAGATTTTCCTCTGTACGAGTGTTCAGGCTCAGTTGCTAGCTGTCTTTCAGGCTTTTACTACACAGTGCCTTCTACCAACTGTTGAATCAGGCAAAATCTATGGCTGGAGACAATGCAGGCAGTCAAAGTAGACTTTCACAGTTTAAGCCTGCACAGAAATCAGCACTCTGGCCAGAAGAGGTGTTCCTCTCACCACTCTCCATGCCGGCACTAGCATTTTGGTTGGCTGCATACTCAGCTGGAACAGAAAGCTGATCTGGCTAAAAACTCAGCTGTTTTTCCTCTTGCCCTACTAGTTTCCAAGCTGGCTCAGCTCTCCAACCAGGCTCACCACTCAGCCCCACACCAACACTCATGTCAGCCTGAGGCAAGGCAGGAACAAGCAGCCACAGGCAGCACCACTGGCTTATGCTGGGTGAAACTGTTTGTGGAGCTCAGTGAATGACACTATTCTGGAAAGAAACAAAACTAAACAAAAAATACAGATATGTATTTTCATGGACCAGGTCTTTATTCACAGTGATATTTTCCCCAGTTTCAGCAGATTTTCTCTTTTTGAATTGTGGGAGAACAGAAGCTTACAGAGTTGCACCATTATCTGAAATCCTTTTGGTATACAATTTCTTGTAATAACTGCAGATGCATTAAAAGATAAATCACACCCTTACTGTCACATTGGGAGAATAATGTTTACCCATAGTATTATGTATGCACCTACAAAAGGGTTCTTATCATGAAATCATTTAGCTATAAACATGGAATGTAATTATGGATTTAGTCAGTCAGGTTGATGTGAAAGTACAAAAAGCGTGACTTCCTAGCTGAATGCTTGAGGCTAAAAATTCCAGTGAACAAGGTCACCACCTAAATGACAACACAGTACCTTTCCAAAAAAGTCACACTGAAACATATATTACCCAGGTACTACACTGTGCGTAAGTAAAGTCTCTGTAAATATGTATTTTAACTTGAGAAAGATGTCAGGTTTTTCTGGTGGGACCACAGTCTTGGCAGGTATCACCCCAGCAGAGCAATTTCCTTTCCTGACAGTTTACACACATCTATACTGTACTGCATGTACTTTTGCACCATGGTTATTGTTGCACCTGCCCTAGCTGTAGCTTCAACTAACAGCAGCAAAGGCAGAGCGGCATACATGTCAGTGAGGGCTACAAATGCTCACCAAAAGCCTTGTATGTTCTGGCCTCCACTCCTGAACTAACTAGGTCAAGGCCAGTACAGGAATACATCTATGTATATCAATATTGTGCTTCCCATCTGGATAGACAGGTAGCCTAAAGAGATGATCAGAAAAGCAGATTTGTTAAGACCCTAAATCCTCCCCCTCCATCCTCTAGAAGCTGTCTTTTTCCACATAGGCACAAGCCACTGCAACAATATCCAGTCTAAACTTGTCAGAGTACAGTACTTACCTATTCAGAGGTCAGAAAAAGGAGTGAGACAGGTTTACTCTAAAAATTCACAGCTTTCAAGGCACTATGCATTGGTTCTGTGTTATCCTTTCATCATTGTAAAGACCTGCTAGATAATGCAAAACTAATGTGGCATGGTGCTGTTCAAAACATCCTAAATACGCTTTAGGATTTTTTACTATCAAACTTAAATGAAGCCCTGCAGCGAAATCATTATAGAAATAAACTCTCTAAAGTGATCTGAAAAGATTTTTACTTGGGATTAATGCAGTTAGTATTGCCTTTCAACAGCTCTTTCCATAAAAAGCTATACTCATATGCCAAAACATCAGATTAAGACAGCTTTGGGAAAGAACGGGCTTAAGTTCAGTTTTTCCCTTTGAATGACTTTATTAGTCATCTGTTAAAGCCACAAGTACTCTGCACCACCTTCACTCGCCATCAAGGCAGCAACAAGACACTGCAACTGGAAACTGTCCAACTGCTTCACAGAAGTCGAAAGCAAGAGCATTACAGGAAGGGGCATCTGCAGAGCAGACAAGGAATTCTACGATACGCTGACTGTACCCATTTGGGATATCCCTGTTTGAAAGGCACCTCTGCCATTTCTCTGTCCATTTTCTCCCACAACTCAGAAGGATTTGGAGCAAGTTTCCCTTGGATATGAAATGCAGCCAGGGGTCAGTTGCTTTTTAACACGACATTACAGCAAGGGAGGGGAGTTCCTCCCCTTATACTCTGAAGCAGTACCACAAGCACCTTCTTTTGTAAAACAAGATATTTGCTTGAAGTTTTCAATATTAACACCACCTAGAAATTTCTTAGTGCTGCCAAAATAAACCAAACTGTAGGAACAACCCCCCAAACAGATCTGAGGTAATTGAGGCTGTTCTTAAGGAAGGGGAAGGGAGTTGTATTCACTTGAAGAATTGCATATAATAATTGAAAATGCTTTACCCTTCAGGAACTATTTTTCTTGATATAAGAGTCTGCAGTACCAAACAGTAAAACCCAACAAGAGCATTTTGTATGTGGCAGACATTTTACATAACGCAGTAGTGCTGTTGTGCACATCCCATGGGTGTGCAGACCACAGCATTGGTTTCTGATTCAAGTATCATTTTGCATCTGATGCTTGCATGGAGCCAGCTGTCATTAACACAGCTGTGCTCCGGTGCTTGTGCCTTTCTTGTTTTGCAGCTCCCCATGAAGGAAAGGCAGCATTCTAGAAAAGATGCACATTTCCCTCTTGGAGGCAGGAAAGGAGGCTTCACACCATTTCAATAAGCCTTCACTTTATAACTAAATCGACTTAGCTTCATGACATACAGTAATACCCATTTGTTTTTCTTTAAACATCACTCAAAAACTGCAGTTTTATTCCTTGTGGACATCTGAGTTGAGGCTTAATAGAAGGCTTAATATCCACATCTATCTCAACCTCATAGACAAAAATAATTTTACACAGAGCATTTTCTTGAAATCCCCTCTAGGACATATGCTAAAGTTTAGCATCATGCATTTGAAAGCTGATCATGTACCAATCAATGTTAAAAGCAGCTCTAAAACAGGTTGTATTATCTACTTATATAATACTTATTTAATTCACAGAGTTGAAAACATTTAACAACAATTCAGCTAAAGATTCACGAACTTATGAATTATTCCTTGGAGCCAGAAATACACAGGTCACATCTACTTTTAAAAGAAGAATAATCTCATACCAGCACTTTGGGCTTTGGTAAATGAAAAAAGGAAAAAAAGGGGCAAAAATGTACACAAACTCAGTTTAAATTCTTTTTACAGATTTTCTGCAAGGAGGTCACCTTTAAATACAGTTTTGTTACACGTATTGAGAGTCCTGTTAATTTATAATACAAAATCATTGTTTCTAGAAGATGTCTTTGTAATTCTAAAGGCAAATTTAAATGAGAGACGGAGACTAAATCTATAGTTCATTTGAACTCATCCATATTCAGCCTTAGGCATTTGTCTTCTCCCTTCTCTAACGCTTTCCCCTTTCCCTTGAATCAAAGGCATTCAGTTCAGGAAAAGCATTCATCTAGTGCAGAAGAAAAAAAAAAAAGATGACAAACAAAGGTGAAATGATAATTCATGAAAGGGGAGGAAATCACTTCACCTCTTGGCTTTGGAGGTGTGATTCATTGTTTAATGAGGTCATTTGACTGACAGTGAATTCCAGGCTTCCTGTTCAAGTCTTCCAATTAATACTGGAAACTAATTAGACTCTGTCTCTCCAGACTTCTCTTCCACAAACAGTACACATGTAATAGGACTAGTTCTTAAACCAAAATGTAGGGTTTCTAGTCCTCCTGCTTCACTAGAGCATGAAATAAATCCTAACCCAGCTTTCCTCCAAAGCTTTACTTCCCTGCAGCCAAGTCAAAAATCAAGATTTCCTTGACTGTTTGCCCAAGGCTATTTCCTGGAGAGCACCTGGTTGGTTGGGTGTAAAAAGTCAGCCTGGAGAGCAATCTCCACAGCTACCTGGGGAAGAAACTAAATAATAATTCAAAAATGCCATCTGAATGGGAAGGAGACCAAAAAAAAAAAAAAGAGAAAGAGGGAATCCTACTGCCAAACACCTTCCCTTCCCCACAGGCTCAAACCTGAAGCTGATCATACAGGAAGAAGGGAACTGACGAGGCACAGATGCTTTGGGAGAATGGGGCCAGAAGCTGCCTTCTATCAGCAAGAACTGGTGCAGCATTTCTGTAGCCTCACTGAACAATCCCATTGGCACGGCCTCTCCAGTGAGGCCGCGGCACCATTAATGCCCAGAGGAGAACAATACGCAGCAATTTATCTTCTTGGTGAGCCCTGTACAAGGCATTGACTAAATACCACAACACTTAGCTATGGTCAAGACATGTAGTCCAGTTATTCTCCAATTCAGCAGCATGTGAACAAGCACAGCTCATTCTCGTCAAATCACTGTTTGCTCCTCTATTCTTATAATATTGCAATGGGTATTTGTAAGTTGTATACATGAGTACTTGCTGAAATGAAAACATGCAAGCTTAATTCCCTCCAACACTGCAGTACAATATAGGGCAAATCTCAGCAGGCATATAAACAGTTTTAGTTCACTGAATTCAGAGTGGTCAAATGGATGAACAAGAAACTGTGTTTTTCTAGAAATGCCTCTGTCTGCATTGCTTTTAAATATGCATGCTTCTTAACTTTTTTCTCTACAAAGTGTCCTATTTGATTTCAAGTAACATGGACACATAATAGAGTTACTGTGGCTTAATAATTTACCACCCATCAGCTGAGCTGCAATAAATGTCTATGAGATTCTAGGCTCCCCCAGGTGTATGGCAGTACACTGCACTGAGGCTTTAGGACACATCTTTAGTTACTAT